>JASSUY010031153.1:0-41563 GCA_032466535.1 Forpus xanthops | reverse complement strand
TCCCTCCCCAGCATCCCTATAGGCCCCCCTTCAGATACTGGAAGGCTGCTATGAGGTCTCCATGCAGCCTTCTCTTCGCCAGGATGAACAGCCCCAACTACTCTTTTCAGCAGTGTCTTAAGTTACACTCTTTGGGAACAGCGTGTGCCATTGGATTTATCCTTTCATTTCTTAGGTGGTTTACTCTAAATCCCAAGTCCGCTTGCAGCTGTCCTGAGCTGTGCAGCCTAGCTCTGAGGAAGCAAAGTGCCATATGAGGGCAGCGATAACAGGGCCACCAACAGCCTCCTGTTACCCACCTACACTCAGTTAAAAATAATAACGGTAAAAGCCATCTAAACGTCTCTTTGTCCTCAGGCCTGAAATGGGATGCCAGCCATAAGCACCACCTTCCTCCAAGGAAAGCTGATCTTTCAGATTGAGGCTGACTCAGATGAGAGCTATAAACAACTGCAATTTGTTCTTCCCCCCCATAGCCATTTGTTCTCTCCATCTCACAGAGCTCTGCAGAGTTCAGCCACTCTCCTGGTCAACTGATGCTAGTTTTTGTAGGGTTGCTGCAGTAGAGGAATCCCTTTGCTTGAAACTACATTTGTTACTGCAGCAGAGTTTTATCTATGCTCAAAACACTGCGCAGAGATAGTGAGTGACAGCTTTGAACCCACACTTCTTTTGCTTTGTCATCTTCAAAAAAAGAAACAAAAAATATTGCATAAATCACCCCTCCTCAATATCTTCCTTCTCCAAGAATTCCATTACTATAGTTCCACATCACCTGGGAAATCCACTCATTTCCAACACCTTTTATAGCAATGCCATGATGTGCCAAAGGAACTTCTAGCACCAGAAAAGCAGCAGCTCTACTGGTTTGGCAGTTATTTGCGAGCCTGAATCCAAAACGGCTCCAGCTCTTTCCTTCAGTATTACAGCTGGCAGCATTGTGTTCCCAATAAGCCTCACACCTTCCACCCCACTCTTTACAAGACACGTTATTGCACTGCTCTGACAGCACAGATGCAGCACTTCATGGCCACCCAAGGCACCAATCACCCAACACTACACTGACTGTTCAACACCAAAAACATTAAGGTTGCAAAGAAAAATCACTTCAGATTCAGGATGTTCACAGTCACTCGAGCTGGTTGTGCAAACAGCAGCACGGCCACAGTGGAGCCTCAGTACATCATGATGTGAGGTGAGGTCTCTGCAGGACTGAAGAACTCGTGTCCAAAAGCATGTCTGTCTTTGTCATGGTTATCATAAGAATATCTGCTAAAGTAATGAAAAGATATTGCCTCTCCCCTGCAAAACATAAACCTGCACAACACATTACTGGTATATGATGAATGAGCCTGTGTCATGAATCACACAGAGCCCAATGAGAAATTCTTCACTCAATGAAGCCTGTGCAAGCACAGCCTTGATTAACTCCATTAAGTTAAGTTGTTATTAAAAAGTCCTGATCAGTGCTGTCAAGGCACAGGTTGGATACTCAGCACCGTGGTCTTTAACAACAGAGCTACAGGGCTTTAGCCATATGGTTTCATCTGTTCTGGCAGAGTCACTTTGGTGAGGGTGAGTGAGCCAGCCTCAGGCCCTGCATGGATTGGGCATCTGCTGCTTTGTTCAGCAGACTTCAGGCATCACAAATGCAGCAATTGCAGGTTGAACTGCAGTGATAGGACAAGGGGTAATGGGTTCAAACTTAAGCAGGGGAAGTTTAGATTGGATATAAGGAAGAAATCCTTTACTGTAAGGGTGGTGAGACACTGGAATGGGTTACCCAGGGAAGTTGTGAATGCTCCATCACTGGCGGTGTTCAAGGCCAGGTTGGACATAGCCTTGGGTGGCATGGTTTAGCAGGTGTCCCTGCCCATGGCAGAGGGGTTGGAACTTGGTTATCTTAAGGTCCTTTCCAACCCGAACTATTCTATGATTTTATGATCTATGGACAGGGCTTTGAGCGTCCTGGTGTAGTGGAAGGTGTCCCTGCCTATAGCAAAGGGCTGGAACTGAATAAGCTTTAAGGTTCCTTCTGACTCAAACCATGCCATTATTTTATGAATTAGAGGGTCTTGAAAATGACAAACACAAAGTATAAAGTATTTAAGCTGACCAAGCTGTCCAGGAAGAACATTCTCAGGGACCCCTGTTGGGAACTTGAGCTCTTGTGGTCACCCACAGCAGTTTCACAGCTCTGAACTTAAGTAAAGAGATGTAAACGTGACTCCTGAGCAAGCTAGATCCTCCAGGACTGATGGCACCAACATTACTGCCGACATCTCTACACAGCACTGAGTACACCAAATTATTTTCAGTGGCAAGCATCCAATTAAGGGAGTAAGAAAACTTTAATGGTCATCATTACAGCAGAAGTCCCCCCCCAGCAATGAGATGGACATTCACCCCCCTTTTAAGTTGTGCCAAATCATAGAGTTTGTCTGTCATAGAAGTCCGACTCAGCCCCAGTAGCCACCAGGCAGAGGAGTTGGGGTGCAATGCAATTTGTCACTTGGTTTGGAAAGTGCTTGCAATCAAAAAAACCCTCAGGCTTATTTTATCATCAAAGCAACAACAGCCACTATCTACGTCAAACCATGCACCACAGTTGTGATCAACAAATTGAATGGTCCAAGGTTTCCTTTAATTTTCTTTCTTATAAATTAGGTTGATTGAAAGCAGAAGGAAGCGATGACTAATCCCCAAAATAAAAGTTGGATCAAAATGACATTGGCAGAAGAAAAGCTCTTGAGGGACGCAGCAATTTCAGCTCAGCAGCACTTGCACTTACCAAGTTGCAAACCATCAGTTCAGATTTGGACAAACCCACAGTTGTCCAGTTGAAAATATTTTGCTTCCTTAGCATATTGACATTTAAGCTCCCCAGTCAGAGAGGTTTCTTTGTGAAAACAGAGTAGCGATGCATGAACATCACCTGAACCCATATACTTTTAAACTGCCTGTTAAACCCACAAGGCAAGAGACACGAATCCGAGTAGACCTTAAACTCAGTTACATATTAATTCATGAACTAGAACACAAGAAGCTGTTCTGTGTTTGGTGGCTTCTCAAGTTATGAATGCGATTCCTCTCTCCGTACATAAACTGAGAACCCAGCCTCAGGTTTTTATTGCAATCCTCCACTTGCCTCAAAAGGCATCATGGAAACATCACTGATGGTGCCAGTTCAGAGATAAAAGGTGACGAGTTACTTGCTCAGGATCCGCTCCTTCTATGTTCACTCTGAGCTCTCAATAGCCTCGTTGTCTTTTTATTACCAAAATGAAGAGTTAAAAGACTGAGAGAAAAAGCTTGGCACATGGCTCTGTCCTCATAACCTGCAACTACTTCTGTTTCAGAAGAAAACTGTATTTTCATTTGCCTGCAGGTTTATGGTCAGCTCTCACAGCCATAGATTAAAACCAAATCATTTAGAGAAGTCCAATACGGGCACTCCATTTAGCAGTCCAAGTATCTTAAATGCCATGATTTCATGCCCTTATTGTTCAGAGTAATTTTGCAAGGTTCATCACTATTTCTATGGGAATAGTTTAATCATACATCTTCTTAGCTTTGGTTACTTGTATCACTCCTGGCTTCAGGCTCAAAAAGCATCATATACTCAATAGCCAAACACACATTTTGAAGCCAGGCATGATGGACTTGGTACTTCATTAAGCGTTAGTACTTTTTCTGTGTCAACAGCAAAATATTCAGTGCAACAAGTTCCTCCCTTCTGATGCCTCCTTTCCAATAGAACACAGAAACAGCAACATTTTAAAGTACATCAGTCCAAGCAATGCATGTGAATGTAATTGCTGGGGCATTTTATGTGCTGCAAGGCTATATTGCATGATGATTGATTTCTTATGGCTAGAACTGTCATGTTCAGGCAACATTAAGCTTTGAGTCATGGTATTTAATCTGCAGTGTGTCAAAAGATCTACATTGAAGCAGACAATTGCATATTCTTTTCCAACCCTCAAAAAACCAACAAAGGTATACCAATGGCATCAAATTAGGGCACCTGTGTATTCCCTTCCCTAACTTGGCTACAAAATACAACTAAACACATAACTCAGTCTGTTTCAGGAATCAGAGGAGATGAAATGCATAAGTCCCTATGGGAATTCATTATTCAAAAGCAGCAAGGGGAGGATAACTTTTTCCTCTTGGATCCGTGCAGAAGTTTGGGGCTGTGATGCACAGCTTGGGCTCCATGCCTCAAAATCCCATGGAGAGTTAAATATCACAACCAAAATCAGCTGAATGGGTTCAAAATACCAAATTACCTACCTCACCATCAAATAAGCTTTCAGTGGAAGCCCTGCTCAATACAGTACAGGAAGCCAGTTATCTTCCTATCCTAAACCAGGGATTGGAGTCACCAGAGCTACATTTGATGGTATGTTTCCAAGACCAATTCTGGTCGCAGCACATTTGGTAACATAACATGAGAGTTCTCTTTAGGGAATATGCAGGTTTTCTTCAGGGAACAGCTACTTTCTTCAGATTTCCAGGCTGTTTACGAACCTGAAAGACCAGGTTAATTCATCAATTGGCTTGTACAAGATTGAAGCTGAAAACACTGAAAACTACATAACCTAAACCCAGCAACAAGTCAGAGATGGAACGCACAGCCAACACCAGCACTGATGTACAGCTGGAGACGAGACTGGAAAATGAGAGAGCTGAATAAATAGCATTACCTTACCCTGAGAAATCCTTTCCTAGAGAACATCATCGGCTCTTGATGCCAAGCAAGATGCCTCCTGTACCTCAGTCCTCTGCAGAAATGCAAACCCTGAGGCCAAGACAGCAGCCATGGGCTCACAGCAAGGTCTCCAAGATGGCTCTAGAGAGGCAGATCCACATCACTCAATGCAGCATCCATCTCTGTTAGCATCCATCAGACCCCAAAATTTGGCTTAATTAAAGTGCTCCTATTTCACTTAAATAAAGCATATGCCAACTTTCTCCTCAGGTTACCAATTTAAAGCATGAGAATAAAAAGCCTCATAAAAACCTCTGCAATGTCTAAAGTGCCCAATGCTATACGGAGCAAGAGGAAGCAATTATCCATCAGTTTATTTAAACTTGTTCAGTGAAAATATTTAAGCAGGAATTTCACACAGAGATAAGTCACTCCACAATGCAAGAGGTTATAGCAAAGATATGAGCTATTGCATGCGTGCGGGTATAGGTTACAGCAGAGAGCAATGGGACTGGATGGTATTTCTGATTTAATCCCCTTTTTCATTTGCAAATAGCTTTATTAAACAAATTCTGCAGAGGACCAAAGGTTTTCATATGTTATCTGAACTCAAAGGCAGTTCTCCTTGTAAAACTTGAAGCAATTTTAAGTCAGCGTTATGAGCACTAGGAAACAAGGAAACACAACCTAAGTTTTGTACAACCCATTGGTTAAAGGAAGGAGAAAAACCCCAAACTGATGGGGAAAGTTATTCACTATTTTTACTTAAAAAGTGGGATATTTCTGAATATACGGGCATCAGCATTTTCAACTGGGAGAGGGGAACCTCCAAGCTAGATAGTACACATGTAAAGAGATACTATCCTTAACTCAAAGGCCTGACAATCCAAGGGTTAAGTCCAGAAATTCCAATAGGAAACCCTCAATATTTCGGGGTTTTTTTCCAGCCTATTTAAATACAGAGAGAAAACCTTAAGATAACTTGCGCCCACTGCATCAAGTTAAGGACAAAGTTCAAAATGCTTGTTAAAAAAGGCAGTATCGCAGCAACCAAAGCATTTAAGAAGCCACTGTTTCAGGATAACAACGCTTAATTCCTCTCTCAATTTTATCTTCCTAATATTTCACAACTTCCTTCCACAACAGCAAGCAAGAACCTGCCCTTCCTCACAGTTCCCAAGCCTGTTTCAGGAGATCTGTGAGAAAAACGTGATGGGGAATGAAAAGGTTCCTAAGACAAGCAAAGCAATGCTTTCACATGCGTCTCTCTGCAGTTATTCTTCTTCTCCCAGCATTACAATGTAATTTCCTCTCCAAGGTATTCTTTATCGCTGGAGATTAAAGGCACATTCTGTGGCTGTTTGATTTGGCCTGTGCTCAGATAAACAAGTAAACTGCAGGAACGCAGGAGTCGACCATCAAGATCAGTTGGGTTGACTGCAAGCAGATAAAAAGCAGCAGGTCAGGGTCTGGTTTACTTCATTTTCTTACATATCCTTTTACCCAGCTACAGACACAGCTCTGGGAGGAACTATTACTCACTTGCACAAAACCACCTTCTGGAATAAAAGAGCAATTAGTTTTGGGGGGAGAAATTAAAAAAATCACAGCTGAAGTAGCACTCAACACTTGTAGCACCATCTTTTGTAACTGCTTTGTTGCTGGAAATAGCAAGAACGAAAGGAGGCTTTTCCACCACTAAGTTCACATCACACAAAGTGATGATTTTTCTACCACCCTCTGCCTTCCTCACTTGCTCTAAAGAAGAGGCACATCAGTGTACTTGCTGTCTTTCCTGCCCTGAAATGACAGAATCAACTAGGTTGGAAAAGACCTTTAAGATCACCAAAGTCCAGCAACAGAAGATGCAGCATGAAAGATTTGTGGAGAGCCAGCACTAGGAATAGCTGATGTGCTGGATTTCTATGGATTCATACACATACAAATAAAAATACGTATATTCAAGCATGCAAATTTTGTCTTAAAGTGAAAGCTAACACTCCTGTGTGCAGAAACAGATCTGGAACAAACCCCATTGCACTGGGCTCAATCTTGACTCATTATATGAGCTCTTCGCCTCCCCCCCAGGCACCCATCCCTGTATAAGCTCAGCCTGCACAGTGCAGGTTTAGGGGGAGAAAAGATAATCAAACACAACCACCATCTCCATCAGCCCTCAAGTCCCCTGCGCAAGAGCTGACCCTGATGCAATGTATACCTACGCCCTGTACCTCCATCTTCGCATCGTACCCAGAGCACCCAGCTTAGGTTCCACTGCCTGCTATGTCAAACTAAACCAGACATCCTCACAGGTTACAATTTCAAGAAATAGGTGTTAAAATAGCCCCAAACCTCAAAGCGCTGGGGAGCCAAGAACAGCAGCGCTTGCTCTGTGTTAAGTTTTCTTCCTTTCACACCTAAAACAGCCGAGAAGACACACACGTCGTTTTAACCCAGTTGTTCAGCACAAAACCAAGCCACGAGGAGCTCAAAGCTTTGCAAATTTGATCAGCTCTAGAGGATTAAACTTCCTGCATCTCCAAAGCCAAGCATGGCAAGCTGCCCACACCTCAAGACGTTTGCCAAAAGGTATTTTAGGGTCATTTCCTAAATTAACTCCTTCATAATATTTTCTTTAGGGTTTATTTGGGGGGGATTGTTGGTCGTTTCCACCTGGTTTTTAATTAACCATTCAAGAAAGAGCTAGCAAACCCCCTTAATTTTCAGCTAGAAAAACCAGTAAGTGAAGTTCTTGTAGCATGAAGTTAAAGAGAAGCATTCATGGAGCTTTATTGATGGTTAAAGATGTTCAACTCAGCAGAGCTGAGGAAACATACAATATTGATCTTAAAAGGGAACAGACTCAAGCTGAGCAAATAAAGTCCATGAATTTGCACTTACCCTCATAAATAGTTCAACTGAGGTACGAATAAGCACAGAAAGGGAAGGGAGAGAAGTTAATGGGATAAGAAACAAGAAAACTTGATTCATAGCAGATTTATTCACTCTGTTGCTTAGTTGGAGCATATCACAGCAGAATACGAGGACTTTGGGAAAGCAGAAAGAAACCGAGCTCTAGGAAATATAGATTTTGGTTTTATTGTGGGGGTATTTGTGTGGAGGACTGGCCAAGGGGAATAGAAAAGAAGTTTAGAAGGAAGTCTCAGAGAGCAGGAGCTTATAGTTTTCCCCACTGTATCATGAAACATATACATAAAGCACAGGGTTCAGTTCGCAGCTAGCGGCAGATCTTAACCTTTTCCAAAAGGGAAGTTCTGCAGCAAACTGCCCACCAGTGTTATAGAAACCCCATTGCACAGAGCAGCTCCTGTGGTCAGCAGATGTGCTACTGGTGAATGCAGCAGGATGAAGGGATTTGGTGTTAAGTACACTCGGAAACACCAAAGCAACTCCTTCAGCCTGACCACAAGAAGCAATAGAGGTAGTAAATATCACTTTAAACACACTGGTGCTATCAGTATTGGTGTGGGACGCAATAATAAACTGAAATCCCACTTGTGCTGCAACCATCATCTACCCACAATAGAAGGAAGCACAAGGCTAGGGGACTAGGGACCAGCAGCTTGCAGGCTCTCGCTGTTGGCATCCCATGGGCCAGGAGCTTCACTGTTCTCTGTACTCAGTGCAGTTTGGCCCCTTCTCTGCACCAGAACAAATCCTCATGACTTCTGGCACAGCAACACTTCCTCATCTTGCTTGGGACTCTTAACTGTGACAAGCAACCATCCACCTTTGGCACAAATGACTTTAAGCATAGTTTTAATGTGCTTACACGTGTCACGTCAGCAGCAAGGTTGCAGGGAAGGAAGGCAAGATGGCATCAATTCACGCACCTATTAGAAGATGAGCATGGAGCTGGAAACACAGGCTGAAGAAGAAACTTCTTGCGCAGAAGGAATAGAATCAAGCCAGAAGGAATTAAAGAGAGAAGATAAATATAGGAGCATATAGATAGGTCTTAATTCAGTCTGTAAAATAGCTTCATGGATGGTACCTTGAACACAAGTCAGGGCATGATGAGTCATTGGGGTTTAACATCTCCATTAGCATGTCCAAATAGTTCTACTGGAAACCCAGAATTGCCCAATACTCAAAATGCGCCCATGACCGCATGCCCTCCATTACATCTGAACATGCATTATTTTGGCAGAAGAGCATATTTCATTTCACAAGAAATAAAAAAAAATAAAATCACTTCTTTTGAAACCAGACCATAATAAAGTGAACTAGAAATACACAAGCAGCATGATGCTCATTTATTTCTTATATAGCCCAGAAGGAATGCAATTTAAAATGTGAACTTTGGCAATTCATCACACGGTCTTTCAGACTTCAGAATTTTCAAAGAAGAAACTAAAATGAGCAAGATGTTAAATGTTGAGAAATGCCTACCACAAACACCAGAGCTATCAGACATAAGGATATTTGCCTTAAATGCACCAAGTTCAAGTGATCTCTGGTGAAGCTCTCCTGTCTTTGGGACAAGCAAGTCTGGCACGCTGTTACAAACACATCCATGAATTGCTATTTATAACATCACATGTGATGTTTCAACATAATTATATGGAAGAGGCTTTTTTAATTAAAGTATTTATAGACTGCAGGTGACAGCAGTCAAACTTGATTATAGCTATGCAAGACTCAAGAGTTAATATAAACGCTTATGTTTGCTGCTACTCCGTTGGATAACACTGAAGATTTTTGCTAAATATATAAGCATATGATTTATTTCTGAACTTGTATTTGTTATCACAGCAATTTGATACATAAAGCTTTTCATATCAGTATCTTCACCTGGGTTCACCTTGGACAAGGTGTCCCCTGGACCAGGAGGGCATCAGGAGCATCCATCCAAAGCCAGAGCTCCTCCAGTCGGGAAGAGATGCGACAAACCATTGCACAGATTAGTTTTTATGCTACCACTGATGGAGGAAGAGGGGGTTTGCCATAGGATATGCTGAAGGAACCAACAGGCCCATTCACTACTTATAGTTAAAATTAAGAGGCAACCTTGCCCTTCCTTATCTAGGCAGCAATTATTTCCTAATACAGGCAGCAAAGTCATGCCAATTTTGCCCTCTGGGCCTCACAAAGCACACAGCCTAATTCACATTATCCAGGAGCAGCCAAGCCAAAAATGTTTTAGAGGCAGAGATATTCTTATATCTGCTGTCATTAAGCAATTTCCTGTGTTATTTGCAGAGTGGCTACAGCCTGCCAGCACAGCCATACCCCTCCCAGCTCCAAAGCTCTTCAAGGTGTCTTTTTTTCTCTTTAATGGGCTTTTTAGGGACTAACAGTGATGCCCAATGAGCTGAGAAACCTGGCCAAAAACTCACAACCCAAGCCTGTCCCCAAAGGTATTTGTGCTGCTGGCTCTGCAGGAGACCAATGCCATGTTACACTTTTCTTTCTCCTGTTGGGGCAGACATGAATAGGGATTTCTTACTTTACTCTTCAAAATAACCCGCTTACAAAACAAGATAATTAGTGTCAGACTTACAACTGAACTCCTATTTTTCCTGTGATTTCCCCTAGCATCCCAATCCCAACTATGCTTTCAGGATTCCTGTAAGTCAACAGCCTATTTTACTTCACACCTTACCCATTGCTTCTTTTGAATACAGCTACCCTGTTGTTTGCTTGCTGGGGATAGTAATATTTGACTTCAATATCACTTTCTGGGGAAAAAAGAAGTCAGAAGTGACTCTAAGGCTTCATAGAATCATATGGTTTGAGTTGGAAGGGACCTTAAAGATCAGGTTTCACAAATCTTTTGGCATTTTGGGTTCCTATTTATGCTCAAAACTAGCAGTATTGGTTTTGCTATTGTAAGGCACAAGCACGTTATCTCTAACGAGGACCAAACTTCTCACGCAATTAAACAAGGTAGCTGAGAGGGTTAATTAAACATTACACCGCCCATCATAAACTCCCAAGCATGCACTGACTTACTATTTTACAAGTGAAAATAAAAGAGAGACATTATAAGGGAGGAAACAAACAGAAACCCCAAACTAAGCACGAGTTGGATTGAATTCAAGTCAGTCTGAACTTAGCTGGAGACAACGTGTGTGATGGGACTGAATTCATAAATGCCTCATGAAAATGGTAGCGTTTGAGCTGAGCTTGCAAGAGCATTGCTCCACAATGGAGAGGTTTTACCACTACAAACAAGTATAATTTCTCTCATTTCTCTACAAAGCATCTATTTTCTTTTGCTTTAAGAGACTAACAACCGTAGCTGGCACCATTATATTCTCCATTTGGTTTTGCTGCCAGAAGTGGTACCGAGGAAAAACTTCCAGTTAAGGGCTTATTTTTATATCTTAAAAGAAGAAAGCCAAAGCATTTTCTCCGCATTAAGTGGTCTTAAAGAGGGGATTTGAACTGTTCTGGAAGCATTTATATAATTGAATTATAATTTGCTTCATTTAGGCTTGTGGTCTCTTGTGCACTGTCCAGTGCACAAATCAGGCATTTTGTACAATTCAATTACAAATATACCCAGGAACCTTTTAATCTCATATTAGGTTTCAGAATTGATTCCTGCTGTCAGCATTAAGTCTCTGTGTTTGGCGAGTTCTCTCAAATTATATGCAAAGACTAATGGTTCTTTCAGATGCTTATAGGCAAATAAAAGGAGCAATTAACTAACAGAGGTTAAGCCAGACTTTAGGAACCATATCGTAATTACAACCATGGGCATAAACCCACCTGTGCATGGAGGGTAGGAATATTCAGACAGCAGCAGTTTGTACTCATGACTCTTTCCCTATCACTTTTAAGCTCTGTGTTTTCCTTGGAAAAAGAATATATACACACTATTGAACTATAAGGCATTATGGAGAGTGTAATGAGTTTGTGCCTGGAAACACATCCTTTCCTACTAGAAAACAGAATATTTGTATTTCTAGATACTGGACAAAATCCATAGCAGTACATCTGTTAAGCAAACATCTTAAACTCCTGCCTAAAGTAATGGAAAATGTCATGTTCTGCTGATGGAGTTGTGTAGGCAACATGCTCCTTTAAAAACTAAAACCAGGTGTTACCACTCCAGAGTGTAGCAATAATAAACCCTGTGCACATCAGTTTACAGAATCTGAGTGACTCACAGGAGTCTCTCTCCGGAGACTCTCCATTTCTCTTGTTCTTTGGTCTGCCCAGGAGCGCTCCCTTCCCACAGAAGCCCTCTCCTTCCCAAAACCATCTAAAGGTCAGAGGCCACGTTAATCAAAATGTTGGGTTTATACAATTAAATCAAGTTCAGAACCACAAGCGTTGCCAGCGTTTTGAATTTACCCACCAACTTCTCCATGGGATTTACTGATGCGTTGGGTTTCACAGAACTTTCACCTTCTTAGGGAAAAATCAGGCTTGTTTTCAAGTGATAAAATATCCTAAGTGTAGAGCAGAACATGGAACCAGCTTGGAAGTATCAAAGCTTCTCCTACCCTTCAGGCAGGTATTAGAGGAGAGCAGATCAAAACTTGCAAACCATACCCACACATGCTCACAGGTCTTGAAGGAGTCACATTGGATTTACTCTCCTGTAAATCACAGCAGTATTCTTCTCCGAATTCCCCCATCCCAATCTCTTGCAAAAATGCATACTTTTGTATAATACAGCTCATAGTATGTAGAAAAGTGGTTACAATTACACACTGCCCTACATAAGTTACACAGGTGCAACTTACTCTGCAAATGGACCACCAAAGCGAGATGGGTACTATAAGGAGAACTGACAGAACATTTGGTTTGACAAAAGCAGGGGCTTGTATACAGCAAATATCCAATTCAAATCCCAGATTAAGTAGAAAGATTGGTGCTCCATTTCCCTTTGGTTTTGTTGGTTTATGTGTGTGCCTTCATGAAGCAGCATCCCGCTTTTCCCTGAAGGCTCTTTTAAAGACAAGCCAGTGAGAAGGAAACCTCCCAACAGCTACCTAAAGTGAACTTCCGGAGTCATAACAATCATCAGACTGAGTTTTTCCTTGAGTGGGACCAAAATGAAAAAGCTTTCCACCTTCCACACCATGTGTTGTGTGTTTAAAAAACAAGTTTTCAACACATGATATTCATAATCAGACTACATCAGTTATAAATGCTCCTTCAGTCTAAACACATTTAAACAATGCTTTCACAAGAGACTTCAACTGCTGCAGCTTATCACAGTACAAAACACAGTAGCTCTATGGTGGTCTACAGAGCTGTAACAGTTTGTGATGGGGAAAGAAAACCAAAGCTCCTCCAGCATGGAGGGCTGCATAGTCAGGCATGTACAGGCACAAGTGAGAGCCTAATGGGTGACCTTGTATTCTCCCCCTGGCATTTGAGGATGTCCAAACACAGATGATGGATTTTACAAAGCAGACTGTTAAATGTCACATCCTTCGACAGCAAGGCTTAGTCTTACAAACTAATACCATGACCCGGGGTGGTACGGGGTGGAGTGGCTCGAGGAGGACACCATATCCACTGTGGATCTATTGGTTTGCATTACTCAATAGCACAGCGTGGGCACCTGATTGAGTGCAGCACTACTCCCCTCCAATGGAGCTGGCATATTTGCAGATAGGGGCTGGACCCAGCTTTGAGCCCCCCAAATCAAGGGGGACATTGTCCAAACCCTTCTGCACAGGCAGCTGGATAAGAGCCCTGCAGCAAGTCCACCCCAGCAATGTTTCTGTGATTCAGGGCTCTCTTAGGAAGAAACAATAGCAGCTGCAAGAGTTTAGACAAAGACCTTTCCTGGGGTAACAAGCTGTTTTGCAGCCTTTTCTAAACTGACCGAGTTAACATGCCTCAAAGGCGCCTGTCCTTTAGCAAGCGTGCAGCCTCAGCCCTTGCAGGGGGACAGGGCTGCTTAGGGGTTTTACTGCCATAAAGCAACTGTTCACTTTTGAAGTGTTTTTGCCACTCTATTACAGCCACAAGAGCTTCAACCAAACTAATAAAACATTTAACAGCTCTTTTGGGATGCTCATCGCTCTGCCCAAGTGAGAGAAACTGGATGGCACAGCTGTTACTACAGCACATCAGCTCATACTGCTGTAACCCCATTCAGGCCTGT
The DNA here is from genome assembly GCA_032466535.1 of Forpus xanthops. Lineage (NCBI taxonomy): Eukaryota > Metazoa > Chordata > Aves > Psittaciformes > Psittacidae > Forpus > Forpus xanthops. Next base: position 27,752 of record JASSUY010031153.1, on the reverse strand, counting down.
TTAGTGTTGCTCCGTTTGGAGACCTTGTTCTCTATGTTGACCTCACCAAGCCAAAACATGATGATTTCTATGCATGAATCTCTTGCTTAGAGCTGGACTAAATGAATCCTTCACTTCAGCAGGGATTTAAGAGCTTCTCCATACCATTATCTATTATCATTTATTATTACTGAATTGCATGAAAATCAGCTACATAAAGGCTTACCTGGGGGTTCCCACTCAGTTTCATAGGATTATGTATTGAAAATAGAGATGACTTTTAAAGCAAAAAAAGCTGTATATAGAACATAAAAATTTAAACCAGACCTAAAAGCCAACATTTTGTGTATTTCCCATTGACTTTAAACACTGCATCCACTACAGCACAGCTTCCTCTGTGGTTCAAAATTTCTCACATGCAGGATAACAGGGACCAAGAGTGAAATAACACCAGAATTCACCATGCATTAAAAGAACATTTTCCATTTAGTGCCACTTGTGGCACCATTACTTTTGTCCAGATGCTGGGTTAAACCTGAGCTTTTATAAAAGGATTTGATATTACGAACCCGATGAGCACACCAAAGGATAAAGCAAAAGCAAAGAGGCAGCGCAGGGCAGCTGGAGATGCTGCGCAGTCCGCACTGGGAAGAGGCAGCCAAGTGCTGCAGCACACACCTTCCAAATGAGACCCAGATGAATCTCCTCCCTGAATGAATTCATCCAGCCCAAGAGGAGGTGCCAGCTCAAAGCACAAGTACGCTAAAGCACATTGCTTTTAAATATCATTACACTGTGAATTAAATTGTACAAATAGAACCTAGACATCCACACATGCATCTGACAGATTATCCTTTCCTGCAGCTTATGTTGAAAACTGATTTCTCAGTAGTTTCTATATTGCTGTATCAGAAAACCAAATACTAAAGAGAGAGTCAGAAGCACTTAATTAGTTACATTACTTCTTAAAACTGCCTCAGCAAGAGCCAGCTGAATTGTACACCCCCGGGTCACTTTATTTCCAGGGTGCAATGGCCCTTAATAGAGGATCCTGGGTGCTGCATATAAAACCCACATGAGCAAGACTGCTGCGAATGGAGATATAACCATGCATACCTTGCCTCTCCCAAAACACCCCCACAGTCTGCAAACAGATTCCAGAGCCTGAAGATGATTCACTTTAATTACACCACAGCCTTTAATGACAAATAATATGATTCTATTGTCTTTTGCCTCAGGTTCAGAAACATCCTGGTGAGCTTTGAGCTCATCTGTGTTTCTATGTTCACACGCAGCAGCTCAGTCCATAAAGCCACAACCAAGAAGTTAGCAGAGAAGTCATCCCACAGGACTTGCATGGATTTTCCCTTTCCTCCTTCCCTCCACCCCAGGTGAGATTTCAGTGCCTCATGTGTGAGGTTGGGACATCCCCTGTGCTTTCCAGCTTCACAAAGACCATGGTCAGGTGCTACAGAGCGCTCCCACGTGAACGTTATCAAACAGCCAAAGGGAAAAACAACGCCTGGAAAGTCTCTCACTGAAAGTGAATCCTGCACAGGCAACGGATGCTCTCTGCAAATGGGATCCAGTTGGTATCGTACTGTAAATGCACCCTGCGCCCATAAAACTGGGTCACCAGAGGAAATGGACCTGTGATTTCATCCATGTTTTACACTTGATCTGGATTGTTTCCTAACAGGAAAAAAGAAAATACTTACCAGGAAACATCTCCCCTTGTAAGGATTCTGAATGCTTTTTGTTCAACGGTATTAGAGAGATGGGAGAAAAAGAGCTAAGCCACAAAGATTTAATTTGAATCTTTATAGTATTCAAAAGAACACATTTGGAATTACCTGAAACTGTATAAATTTCACAAGCAATTCAATACAAAGTCTAGCAACTGATTCAGAAAAATCATGATGAAATTTGAAACGTCCATTTCTGTTCTGGTTTGAGACAGAACTCCATGGGGGACAGAAAGAAAAGCCAAGGCAGCCTGCCAGCAACTTGGTTACCAGCTGTTTGAGTGCAATATATCAAGAGATCTCACTCATACATGAAGAGCCCAGCGTGATATCTACTGATTGCAAGCAAAACAAAGGCTCCCAAAGTGCTCTGTCTTACCCCAGTCTCCAAAACATAAGATATTTATGCACCAAGTGGGGGGATTTTGAGACTCCTGCTCACTGATTATCTATGTTCAAGCATGTTTTAGCAAGGCACATTAACCCAACTCAAGCATCACAACTCTATTTCTGCTGTAGGTGATGATGATACGGGATTCCAGAGCAGCCAAGTTGGCATCACTTGATAGGGGTATCAGAAAAACCCTGAAGAATAACCACATAAATCAGAGGCAAATACTTCCGATTTTTAGGTTATAATGCGCATAAAGATCTGATCTTTCCATCCACATGGACGCCTGCTAAATGCACTGCCAAAAAGGCTATGATGCTTATAGCTTTATGAGCAGACTGCCAACTACATGAAGTAGTATGTTAGAAATAAAGCCTTCCCATTTTCTAAGTTAAGTAAATTCTAATTTCGTTCCTAAAATGAGCCACAGAGATAACTTCTGGTCGAGTTTTTTCCTGCAGTTGCTCTACAAAAATGAAGCTGATTTTGCATCATGTTGTTTTTTTCCCCATGTATAACTCAATTAGCATGAAAACCTGTAGGAAAACCACATCCTGATGTTTGCTGGCTCCCAGAGTATAAAATCACTTCTGTAGATCCCAAGTTGCTCCGGCCAGCAGAGCTGCTTGTCATTTATTTCATAAGTGTACAGCGTTCTGGCATCTCATGGGTTAGGGTTTTTAAAGACATCTGATTTACTTCAAGGTACCCTGAAGAGGCAGCCTAGCATGACAACACATACACGTCTCACGAAGGTCATTCGAAAGTAACATCTGCGATTGATTCAATCTGAAAACTCATCACTAATCACTGCAAACAGTTACATAAACAATCTTTACTAAGAAGTTACTCAAAAGGAGTAGTCCTTCTCATGCATAAAACAACTTTGTTATTCATCTCTTGATTACTGAAACAGGGAGGAAAAGGACTCCGTTTGGAGAATTATACTGGTCCTGTCAGTACGATCATGACAATGTCCTCAAGTAGAGCTATCACTTAACACTTGAATTTCCCCACCCAAACTGAAGTTATGCAAGGCATTCAAGAGTGCATTGGTGAGCATCCCTCTACACCTCCTTTTTCAAGTCACTCTTCATAGGACAATTAAAAGCACAGCAGACACCAACATTCAGAGGCAGTTCTAGGGAGCAGCTCCAAGAAGAAGGAAGGATTTTAAGGATAGGTAAGACACTCACTTTGCAAATCATAGACTGACCATTGAGGGAAGGGAGAACAGTTGTTATAGTGAAACCTTCCTGGAGATCAGAGGCACTTCCCTGCAAACAGCCCCTCCTGCTTCGCAGCTGAACATTTGAAACCTCCTCAGTGATTATAGGAGCAAGGTGTCCACTTCTGGACAGCAGCTCTGCTGTCTTATGTTAGCTCTCAATCTGACTCACAAGTCCTAAGCAGCACTGTGCACTGGCCATAAGAGTGTACCAGAACAGACTGGTGCTCATCTGACCTTCTGGTCCAGCCCCATCATCACCCTTTCTATCAAATACAGGGCTGTGTTTTGTCCCAGCGGGTAAAGGACCTGTACTGTCACCCATTTCACTTCCAAGTTATCAAATTCCCTCTCTAGTACTGCACTTACTAAAGAAAAGCAACAGGCAGCTGGGGAAATAAGAGCTGTACTAATGTAAACAGGGATGTTTTCAGGCTGAAACTATTCAGGCCATTTAGAGTCTTCCAAACAATCCCAAACCTTTTTCCAAGTCATTTTCCTCATGGTTAAGCAACAGACACACGTTAATTAAAGCATTCATTTAACTCAGGTCAGAATTAGTTGAAGGCCTTTTGATGCTCAGAGGAAAAAGAAAATGGAAATCATTCCAAGCAGAGAAAATTATTCGCTCACTGGATTTCTTGCTACCTCTTGCTTCCTGCACATAACTGCTTATAAACAGTCTTAACTAGAGACTTACACGTCTCAGTGCATTTCTGCAGCCCTTCTAACAGGCCAGATGCCTGCCTTTTCCTTCAGCTTTGGTGCTTCAGAAGATTATCCTATGTACAGAGATCCTAACTCCATAAACTCCTGGTTGTAGACCTTGCTGTGCCTTCCCAAAGCCCAGCATGGAGACACCCAGGACTTTATTACATGTATATTTAAGAACATTTGATCTCATCCCCTCAATTACAAATCCCAATACACCCAAGTTCATAAAGCACAGCCCACTCTGACATATTCAGGACTGTTTCATAACACATAGACCTGATGCCTGCCTCTCACATTTACAGTTCATTACACCTCTGATACTGAGCATGCTTTGAAAAGAGGGGATTAAGGAAGCAAGATATTCTAGCTGAGTTTATGCCACTATTGAAATACTTTTTATGCACCTACCCAGCAGTCAAACCTCTCCCACTATTGTAAACAGCCTGCCTCAAGCATCTCCCTAGAGGGAAAAGCATGTCTTCTTCATGTTTTAATATGGCTATGCACATATATATATTCATTATATACACCCCACTCAAAGGCAACCCCATGTAAGGAGTTTAGAATGACTGCATTTTAAAGGTAGCAAAATCACTGCAGGCTAAGGAGTTCTATAACAAACTCTTTACAGCAGAAATGCCTATGGTGTCTCTAAGCATCAGTGTGGTAATACAGCCTGGCACAATTCTTTATGGTTAAGTGTAGAGTAAACAACTGGGTTTAAAGATTTTAGGTATGTGAAAACACATTAATATGTCTGCCTGAAGGGTTCCAGGGACAGCCATAAGCACTGTGGACATGATAAACTCAATTAGCTCAGTAAACAAACAAGGCACTGATATATGTACTTAACATTTCAGTGGCATGTTATCAGGTTTGGAGTCATACATCCTACATTAACAAACAAAGATGGTTTTGCATGTGAAGATTCATACTCTCATCTTTAAATACTGTAACTCCTCTGGAGAAAAATCCTGTGCTCTTGGGAATATCTCTTAATTATGCCTATGGAGCAGAGAGGGACCAAAGCCAGCTCTGTCCACAGCCTCACGCATCAGTAAACTGAACTTCACAGGAACCTCTGCTAAAACAGTTATTTCCAATCCCTGCTCCCAGTGGGAATCTTGCCTTTGGCTTCCCATAGCAAGCATCAGCTGCTTATCATGCTGTTAGGGCTTCTGGCTGCAGGCACTCATTGCTGCTGTGCTCCCACTTAGCCAGGGCATATTAAACTCCACCAAACTAGTTGCACTGGGGAAAAGACCCCATCGTACTCGACTGCACCAGTTTATCTGGCCTTGTCCATGAGTCACCACTCTTTACACCAAATAGAAGACAACACAATCACTACTGCTTCTTTCAATAACCACAAGATGAACTTCATTAGAACAAAGCTTTGATAAATGCATCCTCCCCCTAATTCTGCGAATTCATTCCCCTCAGTGAGCTTGATTTAGTTATTACTACTTGGGTAACACTGCTGATGCATTTTACAGCAGAGCATCTTCTCTGGAGGTCAGAGCAAGAGCTCCACAGGAGGCTTCTTACACTAGTGGTATAGGAGATTGTGTTTCACGGGAGCAGGGATGCCCCATCTGAGTGACTGAAGCCAAAGTACACACTCGTCAAGCTACAAGTCCGTGCCAATATAAAAAGCTCTCATTTCGCAACCCCCCAAACAGGAATTTATTAGGACTAAACTACCTGTGTGAAATCCAGCCACCATCCCTTCAGGAAGCGGAATTTAATCCTCTCTTCCCAGCTAGTGGAAGGGTTGATGTTTTCCTTGGCCACCAAATCTGTTTCAGAAACACATTAGGAAAACCACAGCTGGACAGAGGTGAAAAGGTGCATTTTCCAAGCACAGCCTACTTGGTACACGTAGTAAGGACAAAGTCCACTTCATCAATGCAGCAACCACAGGCAACCTTCCAGCTTTGAGGAAACTGAAGGCTTGGTACAACAGCAATTTTAGACATAGTCACCCAGGAGATCGTACATGGATGCACAAGTGGTCTTGGAAATTCAGGCCTGGGGAGACAAATGCTCCCCTGCTCCCAAACATGGGTCCATCAATACAGCCACCAGCACACACACAGATGTCCCACGCACCTCTGATTCCAAACCCCTCATTTGCAGAGGATGACCAGCCAAGGTCATTAATTCCAACCACATTTCCGCACAAGGAACAGCCCCCATGTATCTTTCCAGCTACAGTCAACACTAAGTTCTGTTCAAACAGCTTCCAGCACTGGGCCCCACTTGAGGCGTTGCTTCCCAAGGACATTGCGCTCCTTCCCACAGCCACACACTTCTGCTGGGGGAGAGGAGAAGGCGTGAAATTGTGCCCACAGGGGAAATCACATCAGAGCTGGCAAAGAAATCTCTCCTTCCATGAGGGAATAAACCCACACAATCCCATGTAGGCAGACGTGAAGCTATATGTGTTTCACAGCAAGAGAAAAAGGGGTTTGAGCGTGCACAGCCAGAGCCTGATGCCACCCAGAGCAGCTTCTGAGCTGCTTCTTGCTGTCCTTCCTCAAGACACACACTAAAACATAACAATTAAAGAGAGCAGAAAGATTCTTACTCGCTGGGTTAGGCACTGGCTGCTGAAATGCGTGTTTGCCTCAGTTCGAGGCATGGAAAGTTTCTGATTTTAAAAGGAATTAATCTGTTTAGCGCAGACTGTATTAATCAGGGTTTCTTGCCGAGCCCTATTCTGTGCTAGGAAAACACCACCACATATTTATCAAATTTAACCATGATTATTGTGTTTTATTGTTTCATAAACTTTCAAAATGTCATGTCATGATCTATTTCATCCCAGACTTTCCTTTCCATCTAGAAACCATTACATATGCTCCGCGGAGAAGCCAGCCCAGCTGCACATGTATGTACGACAGGATTCTGTTTGCAATGAAAATTAGCTGCAATTGATTCTCATGGAGCCCAATCTTCACAGGCATCCTGCGAAGCCAGAGCTAAATAACAAACAGCGTCTGTAAAAAACCATACGTTTTCCTGCAGGCAAAAACAAGGGTGGGGGGAATACAATTAGTGTCCTAACAGCAATTCCAAGCTAATGGAAATCTGAGCCATCAGCACAGCACCAGGGATGCTTCGCTGCAGTTTCAGCTGTTGGAGCTCTGTGGAGAGCCCAGCAATCCACAAAAACACCCCAAATTTAACTGGCACCAAAGGAAAGCTGCATGCTATAGAGTAGAGACAAGCCCTGCAGCAGTGCTAGTGCTTCTGCCTCCCTAAATAGCAATCAGTGCTGGTGCAAGTGCCCTCAAAGGGCTATAATGAACTCCCATATACCAGAATGACAGTGGAGAGCCCACATGAGAGGCTAGCCATGCCAGTGGGGGTCTGGAAACTCATTTTTATCCCCATTTTCTAAGTCCTGCTACAGCAGCACTAAACTCCAGTGATTTTTCTTTGCTCCAGTACTTGAGCCCTCAAACTCCAGATCCTCTCACTGTCCCATAAAGTCATAGAATCTAGTCCAACCTTTCCAAGGAAAGCATGGCTTAGACTACACATCCCAGCACCCTGTCCAGCTGAACCCACCACTTCCCTGCAGAGATTATTCCAGTGGCTGGTTGTTCTCAGGATGAAAAGGTTTCCTTGTGTCCAGTTAGAATCTCCCCAGGAATAACTTGTGCCCATCACCCCTTGTCTTCTCCATGTGACCCCTTGCAAAAGGGAGTCTCCATCCCTTTAGTAACCACCCTTTAAATACTGGAATATGGTGATAACATCTCCCCTAAGCTTTCTGTTCTCCAGCTTTCAATGCCAAAAGCATCCAGGACAGAAACTGGGAAAACCAACCCGTGAACTGCAGTAAAACTCCATTCCCATCTCCCAGAGCAGAGGCCTCTACCAGGGGAGAGCCCCATCACACACACAGAGAACCAGGACACTGCCATGGGGGAACAAACAGCCACAGGAGCTGCCTGACCTCCCCAAAGAGGCTCCAGACACAGGGCGGATAGCTCCAGGGCTGGGCTGGCTCCGCTCAAGGAGCTTGGCCATCAGAGCAGACAGGCTCCAAAGAATGCCCAAACCCTGAAAAATTGATTTTATGCATATTCTGAAGATTTTGTGCATATTTTCTGTCCTTCCTGGCAGCAGAGTGGATACAAAAGGAATCAAGTCCAGCATTAGTTGCTAAACAGATGGGAAAAAGAAGCCTGTCCCCTGCAAGAAAGCACCACTGACTAGAACTCAAAGCAGCAGTGCTAAAGCTGTAACGCCCAGGCCAGTTTTGAGCACCAGCGACTGGATCTCTGCTCTCTGACCTTTCAGAAACCAAATGTCAAAAGCTTCTTACCTCCTCACTACCAAACACACAAGTTTACGTTCAAGAAGTGCTTCCCCCCATCTCCTCCGCACTACTGCTTGCAACACTTTCCAGGCTTTATAAAAAGCAGGGTAAGAGCTCAATATTAGCTGATAAATTCTCAAACAATAGGGTTTACAAGTGCAAGAAACACTTTACCCCCTCCTTCCTTTTAAACTTTTCTGTTTGAAAGTTTGCTGGGATTTCTGCCAGGATCTGGTGGAAAGTTTTCACATCTGGGCTGTACAATTAAAATGTCAAAGTCAGAGATTATTTAGTATATTAAGAGCAAATCTAAAGAAAAGCCACACATTTTTAAGTCGGATTCTTTGCTGAATTGTGCCAAGACTATTTCCTCATTCAGTGTGAGCCAATATTTCAGATACTGTTACAACTACCACAAGAACCTTGCCAGTTTTTAAGCTTTCTGCCACTTTGCCCCCCTTCCCATCTTAGGTTTCTCCTTCCAGTCCCACCAGCAGCAACGCCTCAAGCATCTTTCAGCACCACGTGCAGCAGGGATGCACCAAACCTGCATCAAGCACACCCTTTTCTCTGCTGGGGTAGGGATTAGGATTCAGTAGGTGAATACTCGCATCAGACGGCAAAAGATATCTGTGTTATTCAGCCACACTTCAATCACTAAGGCTGTGTTTCTTCAACTCTCAGTAACAATTTAGGATCTGAGTTATTGCCATGCAAAAGAAACAAGTTAAAGCTGTTCTGTACAGCAGGTTCCCTTCCAAACCAAACCATTCTATGTTCCTATGATTTATGAACTTGAGAAGAAGAGCAAATAGGGACTAATCAATCCTCTCATTTTTCCCCAATACTTCACCTGTCTTCCAGAGGATCTGTTCAACAAGAGGCATTGCAACAGCTGGACAAGCCAGTGCATTCACAAGCCTAATAACAATCTCTACATCCTAATAAAAACCTTTCAATCCTAATAAAGAATAAATAAAACTGTTAACAATAATCAGAACCAACACTGACTAACTACAGCTAGAACCAGGACAGACTGCAACCCAAGGACTGAAAGTTACATTCCCATTAGAAGTTACATTAAAACCATAGCTGACTTGTTGCATATAGCAGCGAGACTTGGGATTAACTCAGTGTAAGGTAAGGCAAGAGTGAGCATGGGATGTGCTGGAGGTTTTTGGAGGAGGACAGGTTTGCTGACTAAATCAGTGTCCTTAAGCAACTTGCTGCAAAAATACATATTCATATCTAGTTGAATCACCTTTTTTAAGAGGGAATACAGCAGGTACAGCAGAGCACTTAGCAGGAGAAGATGAGATGGGAGTCAGGCTGGAACTGAGGAGCAGGTCCCTTTCACGCCCAGGTAGTTTGTCTATGTTTGAATTACAGATTACATCAGTCTCCTTCTCCCTGCCCCAAATTGTGGCTTACTTAATGTGAGAGACATTTATAGTGGAGATTCATCTCCTCTTGGTTTTAATTATTCATACACAAATTCATTTTGGGATAGTGGGAAGACCACGAAGGAAATGACATGTCAAGACACATAAACGGGTAAGGAAGACAAGTGAACCAAAGAGGGCTCCTCCAACCAAAGGATCTGCAAACAACTAACTTTAGTTTGCTATTCACAACTTAAGATGGACTATTTATAGATGAGAACAGAAGAGTTGCATGTGAACAGAAACTGCAGACTTAAATGATAACACACTAGTGATGCTCATACATCTAGGTTGATCCCAAAAGAAGATTTAGACGTGGGATGTGCTCAGCCCCAATGTATTTTTACCTAGAGGAGCTGGGAGAAGCACACTTCTGGCTGCAGCCAAGGAGAGCTATGTGTGATGCTTGGCACTGGAAAGCCTCAGCTCAGACCCATTTTGTATCACTTATGGGCCCAACCAGCAAATCAGTTTCTGCTGCTCAAAAACACAAAAGAGCTTTCCTAGAGGAAAAAGAACATCCAGCAACATTTAGCTCTCTTGAAACTATCGGGCAGGACCCTTCCCCTGCAACAGTCCCACAGAGGTGTTCAGAGCACAGACCTCCCATTCTCCCTTTCTGGAACTGACAGCCCCGATTAGGACTTGGCTGCACAAACCCGATGAAGCGAAACAAAACCATTTCACAGCCCACAGCATTCCTGGCTCCCCCTCAAAACGCTGGCAGCCAGGAGAGGTGCTGGGCTGAGCCTCCGTCCCTTCATCTTCCTTCTACCAGCTTTTGCACTTCAAGCTATCAGATAAGTACAAATTGCCTTTAACAGGCATTATTACTCAATTTCTCAGGTGCTAACGGCTGTATCATCCACACACCCTGTCAGGGTGTACTAATTTGAGTGGAAACAGCTTCAGTAAGTGGCCTTGAGCAGAGGGGTCCCCATCAGTCTCCCAGGCAAGAACTGTGTTTCAGCTGGCCTCACTCATTAGGCTGCTCTTTATTCCTTGGCAAGGGTACAGCCCCAAACAGAAGAGATTAATGGCTTAATCCCAGGGCCCCACTTTACATTAAGCCAGGCTATTGCTCTTAAACCTTGGTAGAGGATAGCAGAGGTTTGGCACCATCTGCACAAAAGCTGGTACCCATCAACAGCAACCTCTGTGTCCACCAGCCCCATCAACAGCTACGAACTTGTGCTTTATCAGCATTGCTGAGCAGCAGCAAGCCATTAGCAGGGGCTGCCCACCACAAGGCAAGATGCCTTTCCAGATGGGTGCTTGGTCTGGGTTTTTTGGGGGTTCTTTTTCCCCTTTGCATTCTATAACACCTACCCCAGACAGTTTCCTTCATCCATAAAGGTTTTTCATACTCCACCCTGCCCCAATATGGACATCCCACAACAGAAAGAAAATCCCAAAGACAGTAATGCCATCACATAACCAAGTTGGAAAGGTTGCTACAGATAGTGAGTGCTATTACTAACTTCCCCCATTGCCTGGAAAACCTCGTCATCTCTAGGAGTCACTTTTTTGGGATTACAGCCCAGTATTTCATCTGCCACCCTCACACAAACCCCATGTTCTGCTTCACCAGGGACAGCTCAGCCCTTACTCTCCACCAAACCCCAACCTCCAGTGAACACAATGGAAGCCTAGGGTGAAGGATTCACAGAGCAGCTATCTCCACAAGGTTTCTTGAGTATTCAGACTCCCTTTGTAGCAGACCAGCTGGGTTACAAGTGGTGGCTCACAGGGGTCCCCAGAGAAACCACTTGCTCAGGACTGTAGGGGAACACACATGGGCTCTGCAGCTATTGCATAGTAAAAGGAGCACTTTGCACTAAAATAAACCAACCAACCAAACCAGCTAGGAAGGTGAAGACCCATCAGAAGCATCCTGTGATTTCATACCTTGGAGCTGAGACACTTCATGCTCCTACTAAGGAAGTCTCCTTAAGGTGCACATTTATTAGACATTGATCCTGTTCACCACTTGCAGCATGGCCTGCCACAGACACACATCCAACTCCAGAGGCAATGAACTCAAATAGACTCCAAAATAACACACTTGCTCCTCCACTCAGAACTAAAGCCCTCCTGAGGCAGGGTACCACCTCCTGTAATAGAGAGGGCACAGAGAGCCTTACTGCAGCCTCACCCCTCCAACATAAAAACCACAAAGGATTCCTCAAGACAGCCCCCATGCTGCCTCAACAGCTACCCACAGACCAGACCTTACATGAGCTCCTCCACACACACGCATAGACATAAACATATACCCACTTATGCTTTCCTGCCTGCTTGCAATGAGCTTCACTCCAGAACATCCCAATCTCTCCACTATACTTTAAAAAGCAAGGGATTTAGGTATTGTAAAGCTACCCATATGTATTCCAAGAATGAAAACAACCCCAGCTAACACCAGCACAAGCACACACAAACTGTCCTTTTGATGCACCTTCTCGAGAACTAGGGAACGACAAATGCCACCACTTACCTGAACCACAGAGAGCTCAGAGCCATGTCCAGCCATCCTGGAGCCCCATCCATTCTGCTGCAACACCCCACACAGGCTCAGCAAACCCTCACCAGAATACACCAAGCCTGTGCTCTGCAGAGGGGCAAGAAGAAGCCCACAGACACAGGTGGAATGAGGATGGTACATCAGGAGCAGCAGCTGTGCAGTTAGCAGAACCAGGTGACAGCACTTGTCCTAAACAAGCTGTATGTACTGAGCAACGCTCCTCGATGCAAGAAAAGTGGGAGCAGCTCCATTGCCTTTCTTATTATCATCCCTGAGATACTCAAAGGGAGAGATGCTCCTGGCTCCTCAGGAAAGGAGGCAGCAGCCAGTTTTGGGGTCAAGTCCCCAGGGATGAGCTCTTGGCACAGAGTCATCAGTCAGGGGTGATTTGGAGCAAAGAGGAGCTAAAACCAGCAATAGGCAAAGCCTGGAATAAAACCCAGTAAAAGTGCATTTAGCCACCAAGGACAAGGGAGGTGTTTGTTACTCCCTGCTCCTCTGTTTTCATTGTATTTTGCTTTGCCATTTAACAAGCACTAAAGAGTACATGCACATCTATATGGGATTATATATGGGATAGGGTATATATAACATTTATGTATATAAAACTCCTTTCTTACAAACACCAGTATGGGGCTAAAGACGAGGGGGGCTGTTCCTGGGGATCCAGGGGGTTGGAAATGTCCATTGACTTGATGGGGTGTGAGGGATGGAGAAGGGGTCCCCTTGTTAATTCAAAAACGGGAGGTTTGGAGTTTTTTCCTTGCTAAATCCCAAGTCCCTCCTTTAACACAACACAGCCTCCCATTCCCTGCTTTTGTGGGGGTTTTGTTTGTGTGTGTGTAAAAGCAGAGAAGCCTGGCTTTTATCAACGACTTGAATGTGTCTTTGTGTCACTATGACCAAGGGGAACTAAACCAAGGGGGGTGGTTGTGCTGCTGCTCCTCCAGATACTCCAGACCTCCTCTCTGCCTGATCATCCCCAGCACTGCCGCCTGTTCTCAGCACGGAGTGCCCAGGGATGCTGCAAGGCACTGATGCTCTCTGACCTTATGTCTGTGAGAAGAAACAGGGTAAAGACTGTGTCTCTTTTCACTCTGAAAATGAAATGGAGTTCCTTAAAGCCTGGCTTAATTCACAGTAAAGCAACCGTCAAGGAGATAAAATACAGTGCTTTTATCCTTCGAGTGGTATAAACTCTTAAGTCAGACTTAAATACCCCTTCCTGGGGAGTTTAATTGTATATCTGGAATTAAAATAAGACTTTCATACAGTCCACATCTACAAAATGGATAGATGCAAATAAAATTATTAAAACAGAAGAAAATACAGCAGAGAAGTAAAGCACATGCAACTTCTGGCCAGGATCAGGGCATCTCTGTCTTTGCACCACACTGCAGCATGCCAAGGACGAGGGCAAGGGCAGACCCACACACAGCAGTCACCCTAATAGGGAGGATGACCCCAGCTTCAAGCCCTTCAGGGTTGAGCTGGAAAAGCTGTGGTTTAGGATGCAAAGTTTAGGACAATGCACACAAGAAGTCTTTGCATCCATGGCGCAGAGGAGCATCAACATCTGCACTAACAGCACACAACCCGCTACCAACAGCATGCTTCCCATCTCATCCCGCTCCAGTAAATAACCAGACAAGCCAAAAGCAGCTGCCAATAGCCCAAAACCCATGCTTTCTCTTCAGAAACAGGACATACATTCCTTACAGTTCCTTATCAGGACCCATTTTTTGCAATTAAAATGGTCCTGATTGAGCAGAGAGCCTCTGCACCACACAGTTGAACATATTTGAATGTTTGCACAATAGGGACTCAAAAGCACCATTATTTGGTAGCAGTTACTGCCAAGGCTTCCCAAAATATGCCGCAGATCAGATCAATACCAACTGTTGCCATCTTTCAGAAAGATCTGCAGGGGAAGAGAAAAATCTGTTCAATGTCTCATCCAAACTCTTCAGCCTCTCTCAGCAGAGAAGCAGCACAAACCCGCTCGATCCTCCTGCACCAAGCACACCGCATGCTGGAGTAATACGAATGGGGATGGCTCAGAGACAGCACAAAACGGGGAGAAAACCCAGACAAACTTGAGCCAGAAGGAAACATTTCCAGATGTCCTGCACTGATAGACCTCATCTCTAGTAGTGGGGTTTTTTAGAAGCCTGACCACATGCACGCAGATGGTTGGGAACTCCGTCGAACCTATTTAATGTTCTTTATAAATACTTCCCTCCCCATGTCATACTTCCTGGGAAGATGCCTAAGAGAGTGGAGCATGAGGGGTATAATTTCTATGTGGTGCGTATAGATTGAGTTGAAGAGGTCCACCCATGTGCTGCTTGTACAGCCAATGACCATGGTCATGCTACAAAGAGCCAGAAGCCAGGGGAGAAACACAGGGTTTCTTGCAAGTATATACGAAACATCAGCTGTGGGCTGGAGCCAAGTCCACCACTTGAGCTGTGTTGATATAACTAGCCCCAGTCAACTGGCACCAAAAGGACTTTCTGATCAATGCAGTCCTGTGTCATCAGGGACCAGTGGCTCTTGTCATGGGGTCACTCAAGGGGATTAAAAAGTAGTTTGCGTCACACAGCCCAGGTAAAAACTGGCTTTTCTTGGCTTCAGTCTCGCCATGATTGCAGTCAGTTTGCAAAAATAAACCAAAAAGGCAGACGCCGTTCAGTGGGAGCCAAGTTCTCTTAATGTCTTCAATAAATAATTACATAAATAGACCCAATTTAAAAGAGTGCCAGAAACGCAAACAACAGCTTCAAATGCAATCAATGCAGCCTCAAATCCCTGCTCCAACCATACAATATGAATGCGAGGTCTGTCACGAATACGCCCCCAACTCCAGTTTGTGGGAAAAGGTGGATTTCTGGCTCCAATTAGCACTTAACCCATGGAGTCCACTCCATGAGTCCCCTGGCTACACTCAATGCATCCTGCATATGCAGTTTTCTCTCTAGGTCACATTAAACACAGCAAACAAGCAGAAGCTGGGCAGGGAGAGGACATTCAGGACCTGCCATGCCCTGCATTTCTAGTGGGTCTTTGCTCGTACAAAAGGCCAAAGAGCTCAATCTATCTGCCGCAGGGATGAAACCCAAGAAGCACGATGGATTTGCAGGGGCTGCCAAGCCTGAGTGCTCAGGAGCATCTTGGCACCGGCCATCTTCTGCCACGTGATAAAACAAAGCCCGATGGTGACAAACGAAGAGCAGGTGGAGGTTTAATTAGGTCTCTAACCCATGTGAATGCAACCTGCAAGGCTGCACAGAGCAAAGGCTTGCACCCACCACGCTCATGCTTGGAGTGCTGCAGAGATGATCGCCTCCCCGCAGGGCTGGATGCTGCCTGATGGGATTACCAGGGGCTCATAGCTGGGAAACGATGACAATTGCTGTCCCTTCGGTCTGATTTAGAGGAGCAGAGAGAATTCCAGCCTTTTCCCTGCCTGATTGACCATGGTCGGACAGGTGCAATTAAAATAAGATCAGCAATTGAATCTGTCTCCTCATGCTGCTTCGCCTTGCTGTGTGTCACCATGAGGACCTGTCACTCAGACACTGGTGTACCTTGTCCATGCACATGGTATGGGCAGTTCAATGGTTGGCTCCTGCACGTCCAGCACCACCACCGCAGCAATGCTGCCTCCGGCCTCCTCACAACCAAACTGACAAACCCATGGCCTCCATCCTGGCTGCCCTAAAAATAGGTTTTCAGTGATTTCCTGCAGCCAGACTGGCTTTATGAAGAATGAAGGTACAGAGCTACTTGGTCACACAGCTGAAGGAGAGCTGCCACCCCTTTAACATATAAAATCACAAAGTGGTTTGGGTTGGAAGGAACCTTAAAATCCATTTCCAACCCCCTGCCATGGCCAGGTTCACCTTCCAACCTGCTAGGAGCAGGTTTCTCCTAGTTCTAGATTCTGGTCTTTGAATGGCAAAACAGAGGATAACACCACATTTATGGATAATCCAGAACTTCTCAATGGGAAGCCAATGGCAGAGCTTGGTGGGGCTGTTTTTCCAGTTTTTCCCTGGGCTGGCGTTCCCTGAAAGAGGCCACGGGATGGTTATTTAATCGTACCTATTGAGGAATTAAGCAACACCCACCCAGTGCAGCAAGAGCAGAGGCTTAGCAGTGATACAACCCCTCTGCTCTGGTTGGATTTCGCCTGCTGTTATCTACATGCTCCCAGCATGTGTGTAGGTGATCATGCTCACTATGCAGCATATATCCATACAATGCAAGTCATGAACCACCATCCTGGAGCTTCTTGGTGGCAGAGAAACAAGGCAGCTCTTGCTTCAGGAATTCATCAGTGGCAGCTGACTGCCCAAAAATCATTTCTGTGCTAAAACCTGCTTCTATCAACGCTGCGTGAATGATAACATCAACTTAAAGCATGTTGGGTTTGAAGCACATTCCCATCCTGTTACACCCGGGATGGACAGGAGATGACAGCACCACCAGCTCAATGGGATGGAGACACAGCAGGTACCATGCCAAGCACAGTCTGTTTTCAATAATCAAAGCCAAGTCGCTGCTCACGTGGGTGACATTAATCCATCAATGAACAAGAAAGGGGAAGAAATCAAGTGGAAGCTGATGGGAGACTCCCAGGTGAGTCAATCCATGAGCACTGAACCACGCTGCTCCAGAGCCTCCTTTTGGGAAAGGCAGCGCTGAAGGGGCTGGCAGCAGGGAGTATCTGTGCCTAGCTAAATAACTTCATATGTTGAGGCACAGATAGAGTTGCACAGAGCCTCTCGCAGAGGATATGGCCATCAGGTTTATTTTTATAGTTTTCATTACCCTCAAAATAACTTTGACAGACTCAGAAAAAATAAATTTTCAAAGCCTTCTCCCACTGATGTCACCAGTTGTAATTAATTTTTGCTGAAGTGGTCTCAAGATGAATGCTGCTGGGAAAGGGCTGATTCCCGATGCGCTGCTCTGCGCCTCCGTGTTCAAACACAGGAGCTGCACCAAATGCCACCAGGATAAATCCCGCCACAGACTCACTGGGAGATGGCTCCAGCCCATCTCCCTGCGCCGGTGGTTTTGAGGCCAGACTGCCTTTTAGCTCACGTCTCTGACTCTGTTTCAGAGGCGCTGCCAGCTCTGGGAATAACACTGGTGCCACGTTATTTCCTGCCTCAGAATGTCCTGGCCACATCCAGCATTTAATGTCACGTCGGCAAGACGTTAAATGTCACTGGTGGCTGACACAGCAGCTGATCTGGTAGGGTGTTGTCTGGATGGGTGCTGAGCAGAGGATGTGCCTTCCCTTGGACAGAAGTGCGCTGGGGAGCTTGGCCCAAATTCCCAGGCTCAGACCCCCCTTTGCTGCACATCTGGTTGTCTCCCACCACCACCATGAGCTCCTTGGTTGGGGTAAGGAGCAGTGCCAACAGTGTCTTTGCAATAGAGAAAATCAAACCAGTGTGAGCAGAAGCCCCTCTGACACTGCCACAACATACCTGGTTGTTGCCACCAACCCTCTCTGGACACACAGCAACCCATGAGAAAATCATTCCTCTGCTTTCAAGAGGGACTCTGGGCTCCTGCCCCCTTGCTGGCTGGCACCCTGAAGTGCACAACACATACATGAGACATACCAAGCAAGACTCCCTCTCCTCTCTTTATTTCCATCTATTGCAACCACTCTAGAAAACAACCCCCTAACCCTTAATTTTCCATCAATGGAGAGTCCTGAACCCGCGCAACAGCTCCCTAAGCAGAGCTTCAAGGTTCCCAAGGATGAGATGGGGGCCTACCACTCTGCGGTGCAGCTTTCCAGAACCTTCCATGCAAGAAGATGGAGGTTATCCGTTGCCATCCCAGGTAGCTCCCAGGAGAAAGCGGCTGTCGGCTCTGCACATGTGGCATACAGACATTGATCCAGATGTCATAGAATCATAGAATAGTTTGGGTTGGGAAGGACCTCAAGATCATCCAGTTCCAACCCCACTGCCATGGGCAGGAACACCTCCCACTAAACCATGTCACCCAAGGCTATGTCCAACCTGGCCTTGAACACCACCAGTGATGGAGCATTCACAACTTCCCTGGGCAACCCATTCCAGTGCCTCACCACCCTTACAGATGTCCTCGGGGCCTTCCACAAATACCCAAAAGGGACTGGGAAATGGTCACCAGGAAGGAGCTGATGGAACAGTGCCCAGCAGTGATTTCTGTGCCCAAAGAGCGCTTTCCCAATAGCTGCTGGGATCTGCCTTCAGATTGGGTTTCTGAAGGGGTAAGACTCGAAAACACACTACACACAAAGTAAGCGCCTGCATTTAAATGGCACCATTTGTTTAAAGTCCATCCCAGCCAGTTGTTCTTTGTTATTTAGGTGCTTTAGTGCTTGGCTTCTGGCTCATTTCTTACAATCCTGGCACAGGTTTTTCCATGCAGGAGAAAATCCCAATTGCATTCGTAACTTCAGAGCAAGAAACCCCCCTGTTTATACTAAGGCTATAATTCCAATATCTGAGCCTCCTGCAGGCAAAGTCAGACTGAGAAAGTAAATGCCATGGAAGCAAAGTGACTGGTGGGGTATGGGAAACTGAGGCAAGGAGGGTTTAGGAAACATTTGATGTTGTAAAGCTCTTTGTCTCATTCTAAATCATAGAGATTACAGGAAAATACTGAGTTTCAATGGGTTTAGTAGGCAGAGTAATGGCTCCTGAGGTGACAGGAATACTTCAGATGCTTAATGTCTATAAATGCAAAGCAACCCAGAAATTCAGAGATCATCACTAATTTATAAAAGAAACACTTGCTTCCATTTGGTATTTTTCCACATTTGTTTAACTATCTTGAAGCCTCATGGCTCACAAACACAGCACTACAGACCCAGGTACTGAAGATGTAAGATGAGAGCAATAATAGGGAGCTGCTATCACACAAGGGTGCGAAACAAAGAGCCCGCAGTACCAGAGCTCAGCGCATCCCATTTGGCTGCTGGAAGACATCTGCTGTTTGTAAGGACTACAAAGCAAGCAGAGCCCTCTCCTCCTTGATCTCCAGCAATTAGGGGAATTCTGTTGCGCTAATTACCTGGGGAGACAACCCAGGGAGAAGGCAGATAGCGAATGACACTTGGAGACAACATTTACACCAGCAAAACTTAGGCAGACATTTCAAGTGGCTGGGAACCACAGAGAGTATGGAGCCAAACTTGAGCGAGCTGGAGAAAGCTGATCCCTGTGCATGAAGATTGGCTAAAAATTAGAAATAAACACTTAAAATAATAATATTGTTTTAAAATATAAATCAAAATAAGCACAGCAAGAGAGCTGCTGCTGTTGCTGAGTGGGCAGACGCAGGGAGGGCTTGAAATGCTCGCCTTCCCCCAGTACACATGGTTTGAATTGCCGAGCCATGGAGCAATCGGCCGGCCTGCAGTGCCACTCCGCTCTTCCCGCTGCCAAGCCATTATTGGGAAATACTTGTCACATATGAACTGGAACATCAGGTTACACTGAACGTTTTCACACGGGTCTGTAATATATACATACGTTCAAAAGCATACGACACTGTCTCAGCACGAGATCGAGATGAAGAGAGGAGTATGTGTAATCCAGCAGCCGGGAAATTCGGAGATAAGGCTCTGGAGCGCAAAGCCCGTGGAGGTACCGTGCAATAAAGAGGCACAGGGGAACACAACACACACATGGAAATACACAGTGTGAGAGCTGGAGATTTTCACACCCTCAGTCTGCAACACAGCAGGGTGTTTTCTATGGACCAGGTTTGTTTTAAGCCTTCTTTAACTGGATTTGAGATTTGTTCTCAGGCATTCAGCACCTTGAGCTCTTGATGGACCTTCTCATAGACCTTATGGCAAATACTGTGTTTAACAGGAACTTTTTGCACCAGGTTTTGAAACTCTGAGCTTAAAAACACAAGGCGGGGGGGAAATAATAGACTCCTTATAAATTAGATATAGAAAGGCAGCCAGAACACAACCACACAACTGAGAAACAGTGTTTGGAAGCATGGAGGTTTAGTCCTGCTTTCAAGCCACCTCCTGCCCTTAGTGCTGCCCTAAATGCCTCATAAACAAGTGTTCCTGCACCTGCTGCATTTTATCTTGCAGCAAAGTCCACGAGGATCCCACCAGAGAAAGCGGCTGAAGCGATGGGGATGAGGGGCCTCCCTGCGGAACATTGCAGGCCTGGGGTTGACAGTAATAAAAGTATTGAGCTGCTGTTTCACAGCAAGCCAACATATGGTGACAGCCTGTCCTGGGCCTGCCCGGCGCCAGCAGCACGCAACCACTGCGGCCCCATCCCACATAGCTGGAGAGACCAAAAGGCCACATTCATCACTAGAACGGGGTCACCAACCCACCCATCACAGCACCACCAACCCACCCATCACAGCACCACCAACCCACCCATCACAGCACCACCAACCCACCCATCAGAGCATCACCAATCCACCCATCACAGCATCACCAACCCACCCATCACAGCACCACCAACCCACCCATCACAGCACCACCAACCCACCTGCCACAGCATTTTGGAGCCCAAACAACACCGGTCCAGCTGCCCAAACCCCCCCGAGGATGCTTCCCTTCAGACACAGAAATGTCCAAACCACAAAGGATTCAGAGTGACACCAACTTGTTGTCATCATCCTCCCATTGCTTTGGTTGGATAAATAAAGCAAAACAAGTGAACTCCATGCAGCAAGCAGATGCTGAGGACAACTGCGGAGGCACCTTCTTGCAGCATGTCCCGTGTCAGAGCCAGAGCAGTAATTGTGTTAAGGTTTTTTACCAATGATGACTGTTTTCCACAAGGATCAGGTTGTCTCCCTGGCCTTGGTACAACAGCCGGGCCCCCTCTGCTGGCCACCAACCCCTGTGGTGCCACCAGCCCTGGACCCCCCAGCTTAGCCCCAAAAAGCCCTCAGGGTCCCATTTTAGAAGCCAAGCTACTTTATAACAACCCAGTTGAGCCCTGTAGCCACACAGATGACTGACTGTAGAGCACAAAGCAAAAAATGGGTCAGTTTTGGTTTTGTTTTTCTGGGGAAAGAGCTTATTTATTTTGTCTGTATGTTTTACAAACACTGATTTTGGGCTCTGTTGCAGTCTAAGTAATTTAAGCCATATTTAACTTAAGAGGACCTTACTCATCTGGTCCCTAACTGCTTTTAATACATTATAGGTCCATTATATCAAGGCAGGTCCCCTAACAACAGCCCTGAGCCTTTCAAACCCCAACAAACCTCCACATTGCCTCTCTTCAAGGATAAATAATGGGTCTAGTTTCCAACAAGGCCAGCCCTAAGCACAGTTTGCTCCTGTCACTGCCATGGGTTTGCAGGGCACCAAGTTCTCCTCTTCCCAAAGAGGTACCAAGGGAGGGACCACCAGCGTGATGCTGCAGATAGCATCACCATCAACAGCTCTTTGGCTGGCTTGCTTTAAATCCAGTAATAGAAAAGAACTCTTAAGCTTAGAAGGGTTTCTGGAGGAGGAAAGCCTCCCAGCTCAGATGCTTTGGATATCCACCAGCTTCCAGCTGCCCATGCGTGCTCCCTGCCTCCCCCTGCCCATGGGCAAAACAGGCACGATCTCCCTATCTCCCTATCTCTTCCAGGGGGAAATTTCCTTCACCAGGGACTGCTTTTTTAGTGCATGGACACACATTGAAGATTAGTTCTTAGTTTTAAGCCTGTTGTAGCTCTGCAGCAAATGCCAGTGAGGACCATGAGCTCTCAGGATGTTTCTGGACCAAGCTCTTCAGCTGCAGACCAGAAAGCAACTCAGCCTTCTTCAAGAGAAAGAGGAAAAGAGACACATAGAAAGATCCCTTGGATTTGCTCAGAGATAGGTGAAAGGCTTCACAGCAGCTCCTCTGCACACCCTCACCTTAGCACAGCATGCGGCTCCCCAGCAGGGGTAACCAGAAGCAGTCCCTGATGCCATGTTTTTTACCCATGGGAACTCACTTCTCCTTCCAATTACTTTGACGTTTGTTACTAATGACTGTAATGAGTATTTCAGCAGCACATGGGAAAACCTTCCCCCTCCGTTCTTCTCCCCATCTCTCAAACACAACAACCATCAAACCCAGTGACCCGGAACAGAACTGGGACTTTCCTGGCCACAAAGGAGCCTCTTCAATCCCAACTGCTCTCTGCAGAGCAGAGGAAAAGCCTCTTGACCACTTAAGCACACCATAGCGCCCTGGCTGTGCTGACCAGAGCAAGATGCAGCAGCAGAGCCTCGTGAGGCTGACAACAGTCTTGGCTGGGTCTGTGCATCAGAAGAAAACTGATTGGACCACTGGTGTTGGAAGAGCTGTAAACAAGTGTGGTTTGTGCCTCAGCTGATGGGTCTGGATACAGGATACCCAGAGAAGCCTTCCAATAGAAACCTGAAGCAGCACATTGAAGAGCATCAATGCTGAGATGTTTCCAAGGTCATTATGGGGAAAAAAGTCCCTCTTTTTGTCCTGTGTGTATGGACTATCGCTGTGTATTCTGGTAGGTTCCATATCCAGTGTGGGAGGAAAAACTGAGGCTGCCCACGTGCCTATTGTGCTTTTATATGCAGCATTTACGATTTGTTTTTTCCTTTAAAACCAGAACTGAACCATCCACTGCTTGCAAGGCTCTGTAACAGGCCTGTGCCCTCTCCCCCATCAAAGCACTGCACATCTTTCACTCATCTTTCGCTGCTTCAGTGAAAAGAAAGGGTTTGAAGCTCTTCAGCCTGAAGTCATTCATGCCCTTGGGTATGACAGCACTGCACTTAACGCAGCATTTCTATAAATGAGATTCCCTTACAAACTAATTTAAGCTGTTTATTGTTTCCAAGGAGCATGCACTTCCACAGCAGAACAGGAAGTTTTGACAGTTTAAGAAGTTCATTAAACTCTGGGAGGAAATTTAAACAATCAGCGACAGCTTTCCTGCAGCAAGGCAGTGCCTTAGCAAGGCAGAGAGGCTGCAGCTTTTAATTATCACACTTCCATTAAGCCCCAGTGATTTTGTTACCACTTCTAAATTGTTTTGGCCCAACACGCAGGGCTCACAACAGAGTAAAGCTATTTGCTCTTTTATTCTTATAGCCAAATGTCGCTTTGGTCCAAACCTCAAACTCCTTTATCTGTAAACAGGCCAAAGGAAGGCAATGGAAGACGTTAACAGTCCCCAGCTAAAGAGAGTGCCTCAGCTTGGAAAGAAACACTTCTTAATGCATTTTCCTCGATAGGGAGGATTATGTGAGATGGGGAGGAGGAGCTCAGTGGTGTTGATCCAGTGAGCAGGCAGCTCTGGGCAGTCTGGTGTTGGCTGTGCTGGTGTGTGTGCACCTACCTGGGGGGCACATGCAGTCTGATGGAGCTTCTCTCGCTGTCCGCAGTTTTGCCAGTCCTTCACCCAGTTTCTGTTTGGAGAAGGAATGAAAAGAGTAATTTAGAGAATACATTATATCTGAATGCAGATTGTGCGTGCGTGCCAACATCCAGCACGCTTCCTTCCACTGAGGGGTAATGGTTTCATCCTGTTGCTTTCAGCCTCTTTGGATAACGCCCCATGCCATGGCAATACATGAGAGATTAAATATTTCTCAGTAAGTGGTAAGTCTACAGCCCTTGCACAGGGCAGGCAGAAACTACACAGCCCAAACGTCCCTTGAGCTGAGTACCATGGTCTGGATTTGTGCTGACATAAGTCCCATGTTCATATCAGCATTATCTCAGTGTGTTTGGTGGCAGGATGAGGCAAAGGCCCCAGGGAAACCCTGCTGCAACCAACAGTGAAGCTGGTTCCAGAGAGCCAGGAGTTCACGTACCAGGGTGATATTTGCACAGCGGATGTGGCCTGAATCAGCTGATTTTATACTTAAAATTCACACCACGTGGAGTGCAACAGGTTTCTTTAGAAGGATGAGGAGGTAAAGGATAGTGCTAGTGACATTGGGGTGCTCGCACCCCCCCTGTTCAACACAAAGCCCAGTGTCTCCATCCCCAAGGTGGAAACCCCATCAGTGAGACAACCAGAAAACATCTGAACTCACAAACCTAAAGCAGAGTCTACGTGGCATGTTGCAGACAGATGTGAGCACTCTGCCTGCTCCCTAAGCCAACCGAAATGTTCGTGCCTGCATTTAGGACACTGCCAAGCCTGAGGTAATGAGCCCTGATGACAGGTAGGTTGTATTAGCTCAGGCTTGGAGCTTCGTGGTTGGGGCAGCCCAGCAAGGGTGGGAACATCTCATCCTCACCCATAATCTCTCTCTATCCTCCAGGAATGCCCTGTCTCACCTATTTACCAAGAGAGAAACCAATAATCTGATACCTGGAGTCCCCACGTTTCTAAGAGAGAAAGCTCCAAGTATTTACTGAATTCAGGGTGTCAGACTTGAATTTTATACAGCTGACAACCCACTCAGTGTTTGAACACTGCTCTGGAATTAGGCTACATGTGAATTAGGTTCTTTTCCTTTTATTCTGGGTATTTAATGGTTTCATCTGTTGTTGAAATCCCAGGCATTCCTCTCTAGCTGCTCGGATGTGATGCTAAAAGGTCCTGAAAGTATCGACAGTTTCATTGCACCTGATAGAGGAGTTGCCATAAGGGGAGTATAAATACCAAAACGATCCAGCTGCCTCCTGTGAAACATAGGCTTTCCTTGAGGAAAAGTGTCAAGGAAGCATCTGCAGAGACTTTTCTGACAGCCACCTGCAGTCTGAATGTTAGAAAGGTGCTCAGTTTTCATCTGTTTAAAGTAATTTGGATGATGAGAGTGCTTAAGGAAATGACAATGAGCTCTTCCATCCTTTGAGTTCAGCAGGCATCCCTGGGAATAGGAGATCTGAATCCTGAAGCAAGTATTCTGTTCTCCCATTGAATTGTTCTTGTCATTAAATTGATTAATCTGGATGCTGTCTGCCCATTGTGGACAATAAATCTCTTGGGAACAAAATGGTCCAGCTTTGTTTACAACAACTGGATGCTTCTATAATCCTCCCGTTAACATTCTCCCTCCTGTATGAAAACAACTCACTCTGAACTGGGGCTTTGATGTAGAGTAAGCGGAGATGCTACTATGTTCAGACCATACTGTTGGAAATGTTTTGGAGGGCATCAAAGCAGGACCCTGCAACATGTCCCATGAAAGGAACAGCCAAGGGAAGGGCAAGGCCTCACCACATTATAATCAGCAATTTCTCAGATGCCTTTCACAGGGCCAGAAATGAAGTTGTCCAAATTGCGTTTTACTCCCCCTTTATTATTTCCTATCTTCCTTTACTTGCCACACATTCAAACAACGCTAAAAGGAACAGAGCCAGCATGTTGGTGTGGCGTTTGCTGCTCTTTAGACACAGCTCTGCCATAAATTACACCAGCAAACCCTTAGACTGGTAGATGGAGTAATGCTTTTGGGGCAGTGACAGAGAACAAAGTATGCTGGGTCATGCACAGAGAGCGTATGGGGCTTTGGTTTCACTTCTGAAATGTTGTGGGAAGCTTCAAAGGAGGCCCAACACAAAACTTAACAGAGAAGCTGACCCCAGGCACCAGTTGATGGTCACGATGATGGAAATACTCCCTCGCTCCCCAGAAACTCTCAAGCACAGAAAGAAGTCACCCGATGAGTGAAGAGTCTTATGAAACCGAGGAGGGTTTGGTCAAGAGACAGGAGCTTTCTGAAACATTACCATACGTGAAGGAGTTCATTTAACATGACTATTAATAGACAGCACAATCGCTAGCACTCATCCCTTGAGTCTGTTACTGGTCTCAAGGTTTGCTTTCAGTATTGACAAAACATAGGTCATACGAAGTGTTTCAACAAGCTCCCTCTTGCATTAGAAACCCAATTATGCAGTTTTGCTCTGTTTTCCCCTGCATAATCTCCATCTGAGCGTTCCCAGTACAAAACAAGCTTTCCACACTTAACTAAATCTCAGCAAGAGGTTGCACATGATCTTAGGCAGTGCCACAGAAACCATTCCCATTGCTAAGCACATTTACTGGAGTAATTGGAACAGAACAAGTGCCATGATCGGCAGGCTAATTCCTGCCTGGAGAGAAGACGTTAACTAGGCTGTGATGACGCCTGGCGGGCTCCCCTCTAGGCTGGTATTCAGTGGGTTCACAGAAGCACTTCTTAAGGTTCCCCTTTTACCCAGGCACAGCAATGGAACCAGGCTTCCAGGTGAGTGAATGCTCCCACCGTCACTGCACAGCAACAGGCAGGATGAGGGCTTGTCCCACCAGCACTGCCTCCATCCATCCCCGGCACAGCCCCAGAGGTGCTCACAGCTGGAAGGCGCTGCTGACAAACGCGTTTCCACACGTTGGAGGCTCCGTGGCTGTAATGCAGCTCCGTGTTCTGCACCCCAGACAGGCCGCTAACAAATCCCAGTGTAAAACCTTGCCCAGATGTCAGGATCGATCGCAGCGGAGCCTCCTGCTGCAGCCCCATAGCTGTGCTTTATGAACTACTGTTTGCACAAGTCCGGCAAACCAACTGTGGGATCTTCAAGCGTTTCCTATGAGCGATGGGAGCCCTCCCTGCACACACTATCTAAACACCACATTCTGGGGAAAAATACAAGCCTGGGATTAAGTGTAACTTCTCCTAGGGATACAGTTTAGTTTTTGGGGGCACCAGTGTGGATAATCATCTCCAAGTGGGAGAAATCCTTCAGCACAGAAGCCTTTATTGGATAATCTCAGAAAACCCTGAGGTTGAACGTGAAGACACTAGTTGCTCATCTCTACCTGCCAAAAATCAGCTCAGCACCGCTGGACCACACCATACCCTGCGAGCATCTGTCCAAGTAACAGGCATCGTGATTGAAAAATCCTATCTAGGAAATTATAGTCCGTTGCATTAGAAGATAATCAACATTTAGGACTCGGGTTATCTTTGCCAGTGAACAGAACGAGGGACAGAGCCGCGTGTCCTCGAACGTAAACCGCAGCCTTTCCCTCTGGGGCATTTTCGCTGTTAAATCCTACGTGCTCTATCACGCCTCGCCCGTAACGGGCACGGCAGCGAGGAGAGGCGAAGTTTGGCTCAAAGGAGCAAGTTTTCCCGAGGGAAAACAGACTCCGGGACCCCCGGGGCGAGCCGGGGGCTCCGCGCAGCGCTCTGCTCAAGCGGCCGTCCCCGTTGCGGCCGTCCCCGTGCCCCGGCACTCACCTCTCGGAAGAGCTGCTCCACGCGGGGCTGCAGCGCGTCCAGCAGCGGCCCTGCTCCGCGCTCCTCCAGGGCGGCCAGCCGGCCCTGCAGCTCCGCCGTCTTGGCTCCCAGCAGCAGGCACACGGCCACGGCGGTGAGCGACAGGAGCAGGCAGAGGGCGGAGGTGGCGGTGCCCGCCGCGGCTCCGC
>JASSUY010031151.1:0-44157 GCA_032466535.1 Forpus xanthops | reverse complement strand
TGGCGGTGTTCAAGGCTGGGTTGGACATAGCCTTGGGTGGCATGGTTTAGTGGGAGATGTCCCTGCCCATGGCAGGGAGATTGGAACTAGATGATCTTAAGGTCCTTTCCAACCCTAACTATTCTATGATTCTATGATTCTATGATAGTAATGTACATTAGGTTTGAATTACACAATGAGCAATGATGGATAAACATGCACTTGCTTTTGTCGTCTTCAGAAAAAGAACTTCACAGCCTCCTAATCATAGGGATACTAAATAAGGGCACCCAGCATTAAATAGAATAGCAAACCTGGCATCTGAAAGCAACCTTGTCATCAGACAGCAACCTTTACCTGTATGCGCTTAACTTGCTCTTACTTTATGTGCTTAACTTGCTCTTACTTTAACACACTCTTAAATATATCCTAATATTTCCTTTTACTTTCTCGATACAAATCACTGTAATTTCCCTGCTAACATGGATTACTAAATTAACTAGTGAATCCTAAGCAAGGGTAATCTAGGTGCCGCTAAAGAATATGTTGACCAGGCAGACATATCTTACCTACAAAAGTCTTCTCAGAAAACATAAGTTATCTGATGCCTATAAGATCGGAGAGAGCAAAATGAAGAACATACTTTTTCCAGACACATCAGTGAGACTACTTCCTTCAACTTGTGCTTAAAAAGACACCTAAATAGATTACCAGAATTTAGCATTCAGACTTTACAAAGTCCAGGTGATGCTGCTCAATTCCCAGTTCTCTTCTTTCTATGCAGATATATACCAAAACCCCTTTAAAAAGAAGATTTTTTTTTAATTGGTACTAATGCCATTTATGTTGAAAAGAAATTCTTTCAAAGCATTGAGCAGAATAAAAAGTAAGTACCAAAAACTCAGAAGAACAAGCAAAATAAACTTTGATAGGAGGAATAAACAAAGGATTTTAAAGAGATGAGGGCATTTTGTGTCTCAAAGGATTTACCTCTGCACTTTACAGCAGCTTTCTTACTTCTTAAGAATATAATTAATTATACTAAGAGCCTAAACGGACAACTCGTCCTCTGGTTAAAACTGTCTGTGGGTATACAGAGACTAGCACACAGCATCAAACTTGAATTCTTCTTCAATTTCAACTTCACAAACCTCAAAAAAAATTGAGGCAGAAAAACAAAAATCAGACTGACATATAAAAGATTAACATGTTTCTAATGTATATGGGTACTGACTTTCTTTTTCATCCTATCCTGCAGTTTACAGTCAGTGAAGTCACTCACAGTTTTAGAGCCAACATGGTAGATACAGATTTCATTCAATGTCTCAAGTAGTTTCAGCAGCTCTCTCTGCTATTATGAGAAGGACCATAAATGTATACAAAAAATTCCAAATTGTATCCCACATTCATTGTCTCACAGGATACCAGGCCACCTCCTCATGCATGTAAGTAAACGCTGAAGAATAAAAAGCAAGGACTGATCTTATCTCAAGGTTATGGAAACATCATTAAATCATAAAACCATGCTGTCAAAAATTTATCTGGACACTAGAAAATGTCTCAGTGGAGCTAAATCCTTAACACATAATTAACTGCAGATAATTCTACTTAATATGGAGGATCAGAATTTAAAAACAGTCACAACCTTGGTAAACAAGATGTTAAATAAACTGCAGCTTCTGAAGAGTGATTGGATAACAAGAATGAAAATCATCCAACTCCAGCTCAAAGAACAACTGATGCAAAAACAATTGCCTAATAAGGACAGGGCAACATTGTCAAAAGGGAAAGCAGGTACTTCACCCTTCTGAAAGGGTACATCCCTTTCAGTACAGCTGATATTTTCCACAGGTCATATGCAGAGATACATTGGAGTGAAATTCTGCTCCCATGGAAAGAAATGTCAAAGCTTTCTTTGAATTCCAGTGGGAGATTTCTACAAGTTTGTACTCAAGGGGACTCTACTCAGTAAGTATCACAAGTCAGTGAATAAAATTATAATTAATTTTCACAAAGACAAGAGCAGTGGCCAGCACAAAAGGAGGACTGTTTAAAAGAGCTTCTGTGAAGCTCTTTTGACCTAAATCAGGTTGGAGATTCTCCATGAACTATCTGGCTTTGGTTATCTCACTGCAGGACTGTTCTCTTCTGTCTGTCCTTCTATCTGCTTATTTTCCTTCTTGAGGATCCAGCATCAAACAGAATAAAAAATGACCTCTGACTGGATCTTTTCGTGGCATGCAATGAAAGAACAGATTCAAAAAAGTTCAGTGTTAAAATAAGCACCTACTGAACTTGAAAGGAATGTTGGAAGAGGTTGGGAAAACAAGATTACATCTTGAAGTGATGTATCTGTAGTATTTCTTTATTCTGTGACCACACAGAGAAGTCATCACAGCTGGTATTTTTTAGAGTTCTTTTTTAGAGAAGAGACTGCATAAGTCTTTTATCAGGGACTTTACTGTTTCAAAGTCTTCAATTTACCTGCTGGGAATAAGCATCCTTACAGCTGTAGGTGAAAGAAAACAAAAGCAAAAATACAAAACCAACAGAAAAACTAGCAAAAACCCCAGTATTTTTCACACTGATATTCCTCTTACTTCCCAAAAAAACATTTGATGGCAGTGGCAGAAAATGTCTCCTATTACCCTATTAGGAACGGGAGCATGTTAAAATCATATTTTAATATAATGCCATATTTCATAACACACTCACAAGCACCCAAACTGGGAAGGCTGTTAGCTGCCACATGGAAAAAAATGGAGTAACAATAAAGCTTTCCAAAATGCACCGTGCTTGACAGAACTCCAAATGAGATATCAATTTTACTCACAAATAAAGCATATGGGTATATTTAGTCAACAGCTCTTTTCTTCCAACTAGCTCACCCGTTCAATCAGACTTTTCTGCCTTCTGTCCATTCATTTTATTAATACTTATATGAAGTGCCTTTACCCATGATAGCTCTATGTCATTTACTCTCCACTTGCCTAGGGCAGACTATCACACCAGTGCAGTAAAATGAGCAAAAGAAGGAAATGAGACCTATTTTAATGGTCTGAGAGCCTCTGAATTTCTGGAAGGAAAAAAAAAAATAAATAAGGCAGCAACTTAAAAACTCAGTACTCTGTGGTATATTCAACAGGAACAAATTTATAGTCAACACAAGGAATCACAAGGAATATATTGAGTTAAAAATATCTTTGTGTTAGCAAAGCTGTAGTGTGACAAATGTCATTAGCAGGAACATTCCTAGTTCCCCAGTTAACAGCGTATGGAGCTGGGAAGTCTTGCCTTTCACTCTGTCCTGATGCACATTTGATTCATCTAGGCAAAATACATTGGACAGAAGAGGAGGTGCACAAATGTGCAGAAGTTTGTGCATGTGCGTACATAAAAAAATGTGAAAAGCTTCCCTGTTTTCTTCACCAGTGCTCCAACATACTGAGGAGCCATCACACTGCTCCAGTAAAGCCACCATGGCCAACTTAAGCTTCTTATTATACAGAAGGCAACAGCATTTGTAAAGAATTTCTCATAATCTGTGACTCAGTTCAAACTGGTTAGGCAGTTCAGCTTCTCATATGACAACTTTATCTTCAGCTGTACAAATTGTCTAAACTGAGTAAGACAGCATCTATATTTCATGTGAAATGCATCTGACAAAGTTCAGGAAAAACCAGCAGGCCAGCACAAGAGAGTAAAACAGTTTGAGTGGAGACTAGGTAGTGAATAAGGTTTTTATCTATGAGTTCTTTTGACTGAGGTATTTCAGCCAGTGTGTTTTTTCAGAGAAAAAGTTGACATCACAGCAGTCTCAACACCAATTAAAAAATCCAGAAAGATACCATAGTTGATTATATTAATTACTATTAATTTCCATCCATAGCAAAAGATTCCATAATTGTGCAAACAGATTAAAGGGGGAAAAAAATGAAAAATCATATATTGCATTTTTATTTCATTTCTTTAAAAGAGAATCTCCTTCCATTTATAGCAGAAGAAAAACATCTAAAGGTTCTACTTACTCATAAGAAAATGCTTATTAAAACAACTAAAACATGCATGAGTTAAGACAAAACTTACAGTAGAATTTATTCATCAATTAGAAATCAAAAAAAAATGAAATCAAGTTAAAACTATGTGTATTTTCTATATGAAGTATTTCTGCTAGCATCGTTCAAATTAAGCTTTCTAAATTGAAAGCAATAAAATACGTACAGCAAAAGCCAACAATATTTTGTTAGTAACTTAACAAACATTTTCTATACTGTGGAAATTAGTTTCAAGTGCTTTACATGTAGCACTGTCCCAAATACCAGCGTATAAAATAGGATGTGAGTATATCTGCAAATATAAGATTGCACTCTGCAGAAAGAGTCTAGGCTGCAAAGTGATGTTATATGCTCTATCACTGTGGAAAACTTGGATTGATTGACTCAATTGGTTTTGAATTTGTTTGGGTTTTAATGCAACTCCCCCACCCCCTCCACCCCACAAGCTTAAATATGATAATTTTAAAAGGGAAAAGAAAAAAATATCCTTTGGTTGCTGCTTTAATTTTTAAGTGTTAGTTATATAAAAGCTATACTTAAATACTGACTGAACAGAAAACAAAGTTTGATTTCACCTTGTCATATATCACATTCTGGATCTACCTACTGAACTCCCACTCAAAAATAAATCAAGAACACAAGGAAAGGATAATTTATGAGTTGTCAAGCAATCACATTTTAACACTTACTTTTGTGAAGATCTGAAAAAAGTCAATTGCAGGTGGCAAGTGAGATGCATCCTGGATCTCTGCTTTCAAATACAGTTCCAAGGTATGTGCAAGGTGCCTGAGGCCGTCCTTCATTTCTTCACTTAGTTGTTCAATATCTGAAGGGGGGGGGGGGAAAGTACACCAGATCATAAACAGAATCTTTCACGAACATTTTAAGAATGCCCAATGGCAGTCATACAGTCTAGACATTTCCATGCCCAGAATTAATCCCTACAGAGGGCAATTCTGACAGAATGTGGACATTTGTCATTTTTTGTGACGGCTACTTATCAACACACAGAAGAGTTTATCACATTACTACTGCTAAATCATATGAATAGAATGGTGTGTTGAAGATCAAAAGCCAATAGATAAAACAGATGTGCAAGCAGATGTAAGACATTACATACAAAAATTTGTCATTTGAGTTTGTAACATTTAAAATGTGCTTGAAATTTTTTGCAGCAGTACCTTTGTCCTTTCAGCAGAGCAGATTTTTATACTGTATTCTGCATAGATGTGTCGGAAACACTTTATGGTAGCAGACGAAAAGGGAAAGTAATTCGGAGACAAAGGTAGTTTCAAATACCACAGCTGATAAACTGACTGGATATGGAAGACTTAAGCAAATATCACTTTATTAAATACTAAAGCACCATTATTCATGCTTTATGGATAGAAATACTGAAGCAGAAAGAAGTATAGTGCCTTAGTTTCTAATGAAGTGATCATTCATGCATCAGGTCTTATAAAATGGAAAGTGAAACATGACTGCCCTAGTAAGTTCAGTGCCTGATCACCTGCTTCACATTTCTTTTTCCTGACGCTTAGCAAAAAAAGTGAATAAGGCCTAAATGGAGAAGGTGAAAAGATTCAGGCATCAGCCTATAACAAAAGGGAAAGAATATTATCATACACTGTGAATCAATTTCATCTCTGCATAATGGTCAACTGTTACCTTTTTTTAAGCATCTATCTTTAATGGGGAGGGAAATAACCTTTTACTAAGAAAGATTTTTTCCTGTACTTTTGTATCCAAGCTTGTTAGCCTCCTGGAAGCACAATTCAAGATCTGTGTTCCTTTTTCAAGCTAATTCCTAGTCACTCACTTAAAAAGAGGATGCAATTAAAGCAAATGTCACTGAGTTTTTTTGTCTTTTGTACAGAAAAGTATCATAAGGACTGTCTTCAAGCAAAGCAGCAAACTTTTAGATGACTGCAAAACTCAAGTTTAAAAGATTAAAAAGGCCACCATAAATGCACACTTGCACTTCTTGTATAATATTCTTTTGAAAATAAAGATGCTTTTTCCTTCAGATGTATTTTTCCTCCACATCATGTCATTCATCTTGAACTACCTGACACACACTGCAAAATGTATTATGAAAAAGAAAGGAAGATATGAGTTGCTTCACTATTAGCAAATAAAACACCTCTAGAATGGAGAAGAGGAATCCGGTAGGCAGCATGGTGTAAAAGGCCACTGCAGCTTAGAACAGATGTGAACAAGAATATCAAATCCAAATGGAACTTCAGATAGAACTGACAGAGTTGGGAGAGAATGCAATTATCCATACTGGAATTTGTCCAGGGCATGAAAGCTAATGATCCCTGCAAAAAATCCCACAGGATCTTTAATGGGAAGTGATCACAACCTGGTTTTCACAGCACATCAAGATGCCAAGGCCAAAAGCAAAGTGGAATGTAATTTGTGAATGCTTTCATTTTGTGTTTTTAAGGAACTTTTTTGATTTGTGTAAGAACCCTGGTTTGGGAGACAAACTGCTGCTGCAAAAGGCTCTTTAGGAAAGACAAGCCAGGCTGGTGGGGAGGGAGTGTATGACAGGCTGGAGGGTCTGGAACTTTGCCTGGGGAGGGGTGATAAGTCAACTAAGAGCTTGTGAGTTAGGGTCGAAGGGAGAACTGTGATGAGAGACGTTACTGTGGGGTCTGCCACAGGGCACCTGGTCAGGACTCTGTGGATGAAGCCCTCTATAGGCAGATAGGAGCAGCCTCATGCTCACAGGCCCTCGTCCTCATGGAGGACTTCAGCCACCCTGATATCTGTTGGAGGGACGGTACCGCCCGGCACAAACAATCCAGGAGGTTCCTCAGTTGTGTGGAAGACAACTTCCTTCTGCAAGTAATAGAGGAGATGATGAGGAGAGGTGCCATGCTTGACCTTGCGCTCACCAACGGGGAGTTTGCTGAGAAACCTCAGTATATATGGATTTATCAGCTACACAAAAATCTTTACCTACATTAAAGAAAGCTGCTGTATAAGCAATCACTATTTAAAAGGAAACTTTTCCCTACAGTTCCTCCCGTGCCACTGTTCATCCAGCCACTGGTACAACAGAGCATCATAATGAATTTTCTTCCCTGGATCCCAGCAGTGCCATGAAGCATGAAAGTTTTTCATAATTCTAACTTCATTAGAAGCATCTGGAAATACTGCTCTTAATTCAGGTACTTATGTAATTCCCCATAAACCTTTGTTACACAATTTGAGAATATCCATGGCAGAAAATCCTGATGTTTTAAATTATTGAAATGCATTCCTTCTATCCCTTTTAATTGTTGCCTTTTTAAGGTCTTTTGCCCTTTCAGTTTGGGACAAGATGGCAGAATGCCAGAATGTACAGAAGTAAAACAGAATACTAGTTACTACATTTTTTTAAGGTTAATGTGGCTTTTATTTTTATCTAACTGTATCAATAGATCAAGCTGGTTTACAGCCAAAGCTCTGAATAACACTAAAAAGTGTTGAGGTAATCAGAATATTCATATTACTCTCTAGAAAATCCCTTTAAGCAAGATGCAAGAATGAACTGAGTATGTATTTCTTCCATTACAAGTCTTTAACCTTTAAGCTTCTGCAAAATCTGAAAAAAAGTTTTCTAATTCTACATTAGCTCTGCTGGGAGATTATAATGTGCATCCCTTCCTACCCAAGCAGTTGAAACTTGTGAAACCATAAAAATAACATCTGTGCAATTCTATCTTTTTTCCTCCACTGAATGTAGAAGAAATACACATATCTCTTGTAAATTCTGCATTTCTTTCCTTTTTCTGGAAGTTATTTTGAAGCTTTCTGCAATAGGACATAGCTACTAAAAAAGTAAAATCTCAGTGTACAAATATATGTATTTTTGCATATGCAAGTAAAAATACTGGCACTGTTTTGGTAAGACAGACTGGTAAACTAAACTCCAAACAGGTAAGACATACATTGAAAATGAGGAAAAATATTAAAGCCAAAAAGTCAGTTGGGAGTTTTGCTTGAACAAGACACATTTTTCTTTTCCCCCCATGGAGGTTTTAGCAGGTTTTGTCGTTGATTCTGTTGTTCTACAGAGCAGACCTTCAGAACACAAGCTGCAACAAAATCAGATGACTGTTCTGTAAAGCAAAACTTGGAAGCATTTCCTGCAATATGGCTGGCAATTACTTACTTGACTGAAGATCGGAAAAAGAGTAGAGTCTCTCAGAATGGCATGCTGATTGCCTAAGCTATAAAGAAAAACAGATAATTAACACATAGCATGCTTTACCTTGAAAACTCTAGAAGATTGATTATTCCGTGTGCTATGCCTGTAAGATAATTAGGTTAGGCTAACTGCATCAACATAAATCTGGTCATTCCATACTTTGTGTAATATATCCAAAAAAAAAAAAACAAACTTGGTTTTTTTTTTGTGTTAAAACATGTTCTACTAACATTTTATGCTTTTTTTTTTTTTTACTTAGCTTACCCTTAGCAATTTACTTGGGCCCTTCATGCTATAATTGAAAGATTGAAAGCCCTGGATGAAGTGAGCAGTCTCAGATTTCATGTTACTATAATTGATGCACAGGTTACTAGGTACATATTTGCACTTTAAAAACAATCATACACACGCTCTTTCCAGCAATGTATAAATTAAGATGCGAAATAATATTTTTATCACCCCAGACTACAACAAATGCACGGCAGAGATTTTTATCCAAGACAGACAGCATCATGGTAGGGTCAGCTAAAAAAGCAGGCAAATCCTTTTTGATATACAACCTCACACAGTCATAAGCTGCTTAACCTAACAGAACATTTAGTCCACACAAACTAACCAAACCGTGGGAATGTCAAACACCCAGGACTTCCAAGAGAGTTTATTAAAAGGAAAAAAGAAAAAGTAATTGAGATTAACAGAATTTAATACAGAAAGCACGGCAGGACTAGCTAACAGTGCTCCTGTCCTTACCACTCAGCCAAATAAGGCTGAATGAAGTTCCCAGTGAAGTTAATGGAAAAGCACCAGTAGTATCAAAGAAGAGTGTTCCTCTGTGCTTTCCTTCTAGGTAGATATAAAATTAGAATGCTACCACACAGTCATAGGAAAAGAAAGTCAATATATAGGTCCCTTGAGCTTAATTATGACCATTTTAATATTTCTTGATCTTTTCAGCATTTCTGCAAATTAATCAGTAATCTTATAATGCAATACACAGTCCAATTTTGTTCAGCAATCCCAGTAACTTCAGCTTTCTAGCTCCTAATTACATTTAAAATGTAGAGTGAAAAAGCATCTAGCTGAATCTGCTACACTGAATAAATCTAAAAGAATGTCACTTACTAGTTTAAAAACGATCTTTCCAGCAAGTCTGACAGAGTCTGGAGGAAAATTAGGCTCAGTGCTCTTAAGACACCTGCATTCCTGCTTGTGGTCCAGCCAAGCTTCTTTCTATTAAGATTTTTTTTTTAAAGGAAGAGAAAGAAAAAAATGCATGTTATTTTATATAGCATGTATCCTATTTTTATATATATACACATATATTTTTACTATATATAGTCAGGTCCAAAGGATCAGAAAGGTGGACCTTCCTCAGGTACTGATGTCCGATGACTCTGGCAGCCCCAACACAGGCAACCTTGGATGTCAACTGCCAAAGAAACAGCAGCTTTACCAGCATAGTCTAAGGTCACAGCAATAACATGAGCAATGTGGAAAGACACAGGCTGGGTTATCCACTCAAACCAGCCCATTGCAACATTCCCTCTTCTAACATAAGTAATTGTGTAACTGATACTATGGACACTACACTACTATGGAGCTACAGCAGTGCAGGTTCAGGACACAACAGTATCACCAGCATGGTACCCCAGAATTTAATTTTACCTTTAAGAAAGCCTAAAATAAACACAAAAACCAATATGGTCAGATTCCTAGTCCAGTTTGTTGCCATATTTTTCCTTTGCCAGTTCATACTGTATTTTTTCCATTCTATCTGATGCCTTTAAGGCACAAAAGGAACAAGTAAAGATAGAATGAAAACTACACAGCAGCCTAGAAGAAATACCTTCTTTTTCTGTCCCATGTGTCTGCTATACAAATAATTTTCTTAACTTTTCTGCAACATATCATCAGCTTAGTTCAAACTGATATCACTGTTCCAACTAGCTGAATTTTTTATTAGATAAATAAATGCATTCTGATTCTCACTTCCCTGTGGCAGGAAGAGATGGAGCTGCATACTTCACAACATTGGAGAGAACTAGAAAGGATGCAAAAATTTCCTCTACTATCTTAATTCCACCAACATAAACAATGCTCTAAGGAAGTGTTCACTCACCAGCCAGTGCCACAGAGGCCTTCAGAATCTATCCACTTCACCAAACTGCAGCTGTTCCAAAGCAACAGTCAACATTTCCACAGCACAAAAACTGTCCCCAAAGCTCCCTGTGCTGAGGCATTAATGCCCAAGGGTGGGAGGACTAGTCATGATACCTTCACAGTTCAGATTGGGAATGTAACTAAAATTTGCCAAAACAGAAGATGGAACCAAAAGTACCTTAGGTGTGTGTACCACCTGAACCTGAAATTTTTGTTTCATGGGTCACTGCAGCCAGAGTAGCAGGCAAATACTAACACTTCCATATCAGAGAAGAGACAGGATAACAAAGTGAGGGAAAGCTGCTCTGTATTGAAATATGCTGTTTTTTTCTTCTTCCTCTTCCTTGTCTTCCCCAAATCAGTGTGGAAGAGAAACAAGGATGAGTCTTCAGCTTCCAACATGTTGGAAGAGACACCCAATTTCTGATCACCTGAGGTTTTGTGAACTGAAAATTCTGGTCACAATTTACAAAAACTCCAATCCCATCTTATCAACACAGTACATATTTACACATTTTATTTCTATATTCACAGCACATGTTTGAAGCCACCCAGATGTTTCAAACACTTAGAAAGCAAATTGAAAAAACGTGGCACAACAGCAAATTGCTACAGTGACAAGAACTCAGAATAACCAAGGGCTTCTGAAGGTCACATTTTCTCAGAGATATGCAGTAAGAAACAAATAGACAAATAAAAACAGAAAAACAGCTTCTGTCAGGTAACTGACACACACAAAATTATAAATTGTCTAATATAAAGAAATTAACTGTTCAGCAATAAAAAAGAGGGAATGACAGCAATACAGGCAAGAGCTCATCACACCTGTAGACTCTGACATGCTAGCTATACAGATTACAGAGGCTACCATACAATTTTTTCTTAAGCTGCATTTAAGTGGGGGAATCCTTTCAGGTAACTAGGTTTCAGCACCAGCAGTATTTATTCTATTTCTTT
Source organism: Forpus xanthops (assembly GCA_032466535.1). Taxonomy (NCBI): domain Eukaryota; kingdom Metazoa; phylum Chordata; class Aves; order Psittaciformes; family Psittacidae; genus Forpus; species Forpus xanthops. The sequence continues at coordinate 32,805 of JASSUY010031151.1, read as the reverse complement.
CTGGTTTTGCCCTCACTCCCCCCCCCCGCCCTTGGCTTAGACATAATAAATAAATTGGACCTTTTATTTCTTTCAGATACACAGGAGATTTGTGATTTCATTTTCTTTACCTGTAACTCTACAAAGGGAAAAAATGACACCAAGGCGGCATTAATCCAAATACAGGTAGTGTCACATGCTGCCTGAGAAATAAAAGTTAAGTATTTAGTGCTGAATAGAATTATTCTTGTCTAGAAGAAACAAGGTCATGCTTATAAATGTCCAGATATCATTCTGCGTAATATAATTATAACAGCATTTTTATCCCACTTAGACTAAAATTGTTCTTTGGAGTAAACCTTAATCTGTCAGATTTTTTCCCTACTTAAATGTTGCACAGTATTTTAGAAATGCTATAGATGACATCAAAATGATTAATAGCTTTCTCAGCCAATAAAGCCCTAATGAGATGGAATATGCAGTGCTACACAGCATCATAGGCCACTTTTCTTTGAGATGCATTCCCGCATGAGAAGTACAGTTCAAACACACGCCTTCTGCAAAATAGAGCTTTGCTGAAACCAGTACCAAAAAGGAATTAGTCTGATTCCTCTGCAGAAGCAGTGCTGGGATGGGGTCTGCCATTCACTTCCTCCCAACTGGCTGAGGAGAAGGGGGAAACCTCCAAATGCATTACGAATAATGAAATTCAACAATATTTCATCTCACTACCAATACAAGGATACAAATTACAGTATGAAACCATGAAGAATTGTGACCCTGGAGAAACCTACTTTTAAAGTCAGAATCTAACAATACTTATTGAGGGCTTATATTAGTCCTACAGCTCTCAGTGAGAAGTTTCCTTAACTGCATATCCTGGCTTCCAGTCAAGGTTTTTATATCCTATAACCAGCATGAGTACAAATACTACAGCACAGAGTTGCTGCCACCTGGTACAACCCTTCTCCCTCCCCACCAGAGAAGGTCTTACAATTTTGCTACAGACAGGGCTTTTTTCCTCCATCAGAAATGAACACTATAAGGAGGAGGCAAAGACAAGCAAACAAGTGCAGGGCAGTATCCATCCCTTATCCTCTGGGCTTCACTATGCTTAGTAACTTAAAGAATATCTTTCCTTTTTATTCCTCCCAAATCGTTGTCTCTCATTCAAACTCCATCTATCCCAACTCAAATCCTCAGTTTTTACCTATGTGAAAAGGGCCAGCACCCACACAGCTTATAATATAGTACAGCATATAGATGTCTACGAGTGGCAGACTCACGAGTACACCCCTCCCAAACCAGCACCACATAAACGGCACATCACTGGGTTTCACTGGAAAACTTACGTCCAGGATCACATCCTGCCAGTTCAGGGCACAGGCAAAGATCCCTCACATCTGCATGCAAGGTCCTGCATATTTTTAGCTGAGCTGTTTTGACAATGTGCACCCTTTCTTGCGCAGACATTTACTATCCCTGTCTCCCAATGGTCCCTAGCCCTATGACAGATCCTAAACCAATGTTTGTGAAACAAAGGTTTCCCTTGTATCCTATGCAAGGTCAAAAAAATGAATGCTTCCTGCAGACTAATGTGCTAACAAAAAGAAGTTAAAGGCTAGAACTCATTAAAAAATTTCAAAGTGGGATATTTTTTTCATTGGAAGGTTTTGATTTGTTAAAAAGATGATCTACAATTTCCAAAGGATGGTTCAAATTTTTATTGAACGTGGTTTTGGTTTTTTTGGTTTTCTTTTTTTTAATTAATTTCAATGTTTGATCATAGCACATTCTCTGAATTCTGTCTAAAATTACTCTCTTATTTTCCAGGGATTATCATCTATATCACTGGTCCCCGATCTATGGGACGCACCAAATCAATAAACATTTTCAGGGCAGATCAAAGCAGAGATTATGAGGAGCAGCAGATGTGGTAACTCTATGTTTGCAGGGACACCCAGCCAACGTAACACTGCCAGAAGGCAGCTCCAAGAAATTAGGCATCAACAAGTGCGAAAGGGCCTACAACAGAGGAGTTTCAAAGAGGGGCAAAAGTCAATGAGGTCCAACTGGAAAAAAATGTACTGATCATAAAATTCCAGAAAACTAACAGTTTCTAAGCCTAAGATAAGTGTTTTGAGTTGTACGATTCAGTTAACACACATCAAAAACATCAAATTGTTCTGCGACTAAGTGTAAAACGTAAATGCAACTGCACAATTAGTGTTTCAAAAAGTTATCTGTATTTATAAACCAAAAATAGTCCTGTTCTGCCAATATTCACTTTTTAAATGTTCAAACTGCAATTTCATTCAGTACCCTGTTGTTCATTTTGCTCAGCAACTAGTTCCATTAGAAGTGCATATGATAATGAATCACACTAAAGCTACAGAGACTAAGTACAGCACAGAACCTTTGGCTGGCCAAGGACAGCTTTGTTCACAGCTGCTATAAAACCAGAGCTGCACGGTATTTATCTAGCCAAAAAAAGAATTAGAGGGCAGTCCTCAAAAGCAAACAGATCTGACTGGTCTCAGTTTTATCCGAATCATGTGCCCTGAGTCATCAATCCCAATAAATTCACTGTTTCAACTAGAGAATTACATTTTTTTGATTGCCCTCAACTGCTACCTAATATCACAGGGTATTACATAATATTAATTCAACATTAATTTATTGTTACAAACAGTTAAAGATGTTATTTAACAGTAAATACACAGCATTTCAAGTTCAGGTAACATTTAAAAGCAGTAGCCTGTCTCATTGAATGCCTACAACTGTGGATGGCTTTAAGTATATGAACCCTAGGGCTGGAAGCACAAAGTAGGTAACCTGAAGCCATCTTGGATATCCAATGTGAATCCTTGAAGCACTTTCGCATATGTGTTTTCCCAAAGGACAAAGCTCCATTTCCTACCTTCATTGCTACTACACTTAAGTTGGAACATGGTATTGTATTACCCTTTGCAGATTTGCTTGTGCAGCTAAGTGCCAACACAGCCTCATCTCACGCTAGAAATTTGCCAATAGGAGCTTTAGCAATGACTTTCCTGGCAGGTATTTGTTTTAAACTTACCTTGCAAATACTCTGATCCTTCATATTCTTCACAGTCACATTTTCCTTCTGATCTCCCCTAATAATTCTATCTATGGCATTATTATTGATGCTACAATAAGCACCTAATGTACATTGCACATATTCGGCATACACTGACTCAAAATGATGCATCTGCCCTTCTTGGCTGTCCATGTGTTTTAATCCCCAAAAGGACAGCTTCCTGGCATGTTGAGAACACTGCAGATTATAATAAAGCACAACTGTTTACCGAAGCACATGATATGTGAAAAGATCATTTGAATATCAGACTTAACTTAAAAAGCTACATTCATATACATTTAATAGAGTATCACTGCTAGTCTGTTTTGACCATTAGTTGGTTTCCTTCTTTTTTCTCTCTTTAGATGAAGAAAACCAAACATAGAAAAACCCACAGAAATAACAATCCAAAGTGGAATAATTGAAAAATTCAAGAGTCTGTAACATGGCCCTCATATTTCAAATCTCAGGTGCCTGATTCTCTGCTGTGTTAGACAATCATTTAGTCTTGCATATCCGCACAGTACCAAGTCCTGTCAACATCTGCATACATGTTTAAGTGACAATACAAGCCAAATATAAAAGCTAAGATTTTAGGTCTGAACACCTTTAGCTTTACAAACTGTTTCATAGAATAGAATCAGGTAACTCAAGTTGAAAGTGACCTATGGAGATTTCTAGTTGCAAAGCACGGTCAGCTCTGGGGTGAGACACAAGAGCTTTACCAAGAATAGGGTCTTGAAACCCTCAAAGTATGCAGATCACACGACACTGTCCAGCCTGTTCCACGTCTTGGCTATCCTTAGGGTGAAATAACTTTTTCTTATATCCCACACAAAGCTCTTTTCTTTCTTCTCAAGCCTGTTGTCCCTTGTCCTTTTGTCATACACCATTGTGTAAGGCCTGACTCCATCTTCCTGAAAACCTCCTCAGCCATGCACTTTTGCACAAGGCCTCTCTTCTCTGCACATTCTTGACCCTTTTTCCCCTTAAAAAAATGGAATATATACTTTGCTATGACAAAAATAACTCTCGAAATACAAATTGATTTACTGCAAAATTGACTTAGAGCCTTCAGTCTACAGCCAGCAAAGCTGAAGAATTATTCCTCCCCCACTAATCATGCACAGCCAAAAGTAATAAAATACTTAAATAAACCAAGGCAGCATGTTTACACACTCTGTCCATAACTACAAAATTAGAAATTGCAGTGTGGAGGTATGATAATACATGGAGACCCTGTAAATAAAATATTCAAATGCCTATTTTCCTCAACCCCTTAAAGCTGTTATTTTTCATCTTACCTGACAAGATTTACCACAGTATTTAGCAACCTTGCACTGAGAGCATCTGTGCAGATGTTCATTCCTGTTTAGATAAAAAAAAAAAAAGAAAATTGGTTACAAATACAAATGGACTTTCATAATTTTCCCTTTTTCATAGCTAGCAATTTTCAAATATTCCAAGACAAAAAAATATCTGAAAACCAAGAGTAGTCTACAATGCTGTTACAAGAAGAAAGTGTGCATGGTTATGTTCAAAGATAGATTCACAATCCTTTACTCATGTAACTCAGCACCTTTGGGGCCAGTTTGATCAATAGTCAAGGTGTCAAATGTGCCTTTTTTTTTTTTTTTTGTTCAAAGCTATAACCCTGAGGAGTTTGATTTTTCAGACAGCATCATAATTAGAGCTGTGCAATACAGCTCATTAATCTGTTATCTACCTCGAGTCTTGTCTTAAGCAGCAGCACTTTAAGCAACACCTTTCTGTGGGCCTCCAGTTGTGACAAGAAGATCTAACTTCACAACAGAGTCTGATGCTGAACACATCAGCAGAAATTTCTAAGAAAATACTTCTGATTGGTTGGAAGTGAGACCAAAATAAAAATTCACTGGGGGAAGGGGAGGAGGGAGAATTACGAGCAAGTAACAATCATTTCATTTCTACACCATAAAAACCTCTGGTTTGTTGCCCAATATTTTTTTTTACATTCCTACTAGCTACCAGGAGAAAAATAAATTAGAAATATTTCAGATATAAGTATGTTTTGCTAGTGCCTTCTTTCCCTTATTACTTGCAAAGCCAGCCCTGGAGGCTGAAGAAGCTAGCAACCATTGGATTCCTATAAGCAGAATCTAAAATCTTGTACATGCAGAATAGGGCTTTTATTTTAAGGTGCAATGGCCAACGATGATTCAGAGTTGGAGACAAGTGTGAAATCTTCAGCTGAGGAGAGCTGCTTCATTTTCAAGGTTGACCAACAATGCTCATTTGAATTGCTCACCCTACTGCAAAATGACTGAGCAAAACCATTTTGAAGGCAGACCATTTTTTGATCCAAATGCCATTCATCAAAACACGGTAGTGAGTTATGACTTTGATTACAGAGCCCTTCTAGCTTTATTCACATTCACATTAAAGTACCAAAAAGTTTCAACAGCAACAAGTAAAACAAAATTTCCCAAAGCAGCATAATTATCACTTTGTGGAGCCAAAATGCAAATGAATTAATGCCCACAGCTATTAGAGAAGTCTCTCCTACAGATTTCACGCTCTTCCATCAGAAGGCTAGATCTGATAATATACTGCAAGCATACCTTGCCTTCTCTACCTTTTAGTATTTTTCAAAGAGATGCCAAGATTTACTGAAATCAGTGGTGTCACCAGGATGTATTCATTCTTTCCTTTTTAAAACAATTAGCAGACCTGTTGCCACAAAGCGCCACTCCTCTAACACATACCAAAGTCTCAATAAATTGCAGGATTACTTATTTTGCCTCCTTCGGCCCTAAGGGTTAATGATGCTGCAGCAACAAACACATATGCACACACAAAAATCTAAGAACCATCACACAAAACCTGGATTTCTGCCAAACTGACACTAACAGTCAGACTGCTTGAATAAGGTGACTCCTGGCGGGCAGTGTATAATGAATTAACTACCCATTCATCTTTTGAGGTTTCTCTGAATGACAAGCAGATGTAGAATGTTTGTAACAGAGCTGAACAGTAAAGTAAAGCAAGTGATTAAATTGTTAGTTTTTCTTCCAATCCCCTCCTCCCTCTCAGGCTAAAAAATTCCTTTAGATTTACAGCATCTATGAATCTTGCTACATGACATTTTAAATGTAAAACAGCATGAGCTAAAACACTTAACCTGAATATAAAGAATATAAGGATAAGATTCATCTATTCATATATGTAGAATTAATGTACTTTAGAATATTTTAAAAAGTGAGACAGCTTGCTTAGTTTATTTCTTTGCTTCTCAATATTTTATTAATGTTATAGATTTTATTGAAATAATTTTAAGGTTATCGGCAAATACTCCTATGCATTTCAAATTACCTACAACCATCATCTGGACATGATATTAGGTTACTCACAAGTTATCTACTGCATCTCGTCTAACATGACTAATTTCATGAGTGAGAAAATGCACACAATTTCACCGAATGCATTCAGTAATACTTAAATCTCTGGAAAATAAAATGCTGCAATAGAAAAGGAAAGAAAGATGTAGCAATTGAAAATAAATTATTAATTTCCCACTACAGCTTCAGCAAGATTTTCCTAACGACCCAAATCTCTTATGAAAGAGCAAGCACAAGTGAGGATATTAGCCTCATCTACATACTACATCTTTTCATCATTACTGCCTATAAACACCATTCATAGATTAAGCTCTCTCAAAGTGTACTGAGAAGGAAAAAAATGAACATAGAGATGGGTGGAGGATGTCCCAAGGGCTTGCTATAGATGGAATACAAAGGAAAACCTACGAGTTAGGGAAAAAACTAGTGGGACAGTTCAACTGGAAGCACACACATGTTCCCAGCAAGAAGCTTTTTTTCTTTTGGTTTTGTTTAAATTCCTTTTCCTTAAAGGTATGAGAAGACCAGAGTACCGTATGGAGGCACTGACGATGAGCAGCGAGGCAAAAATGTCTACGGGAAGCTGCTCCCAAGTATGACTGGCAGCACAGGAGACAGCCTGAAAACACTTGGCTGAAATCCTAAGAACATGCGAAGTCTGAATCACAGAGTGAAGAGGTTGGTAAGAGTTTGCCTGGACTGCCAAGTCCTATCAAAGCCACACCTGCACCCTGACAACATAGAAAACACACACCCTCTTGAAAACACAAAAACTTCTGTTTGCCCTGAAAGGGTCTAATGTAATTTGAAAATCCACAACAAAATCCAACCAATATAATTAGATTACTTAATTTATAATGAAAATGCATCTATACTTCTCTGCTGATTGCACACACTTGACCTTCCACCTTACTCACAAGATTAGAACATTTGATTACCAGACTGTGCTCAACACTCCTTCCTATGCAGTTTATTCACACTTCTGCCTCTGCCACAGCTTGCAAGGAAAAAGGGCAATCTCACATGAATTCCCTACTGCATTTTTGTTGTTGATATTCTCAGTTAATAACCCAGCCCTACAGTGCATGTAACAGAAGAGAGTCTCTTTCACATGCATGTCACGTTGAATAAATTTCCTGAACAAATTCTTAGACCTCTGCAATTCAGGTGAACAAGTCGAGTGCATAAAGTCTGCTTGGATTTTCTCAAGTGTGTGTTTTTCAGACCTGTCACAAACTGAAAGCAATCAATACCTACAAAAAGCAAACATGTCATTCATTGGTTTAATAATATGCTTCTGTCTTCTATTAATAAAGATGTGAATAACAAACAGCCATTTCACATTTAGTATATTTGAGAGCATCCATTAAACGTGATTACAACTTTCTTTCCTCACAACTCTCCCAGCAGAACAACGCAGTCTAGTGACACAGTTGGTCTCAGCTGTTACCCTGATGCTCACCCACATGACCACCTGGCACTGTGGGTGCAGGGGCATCTCCAGCGTACCAGAATCTACAGCACAGTTTGGGAGACAAGGATGAAGGGTGCTGGGGTCAGGCAGCAACAATCCCAGGGTGTATGCCTATGCAACATCCCAAATCCCTTCTAAAGCAACAAGCCTCCGAACCCAGTGAGCCATCCCGCTGGTGCCCTGGATGATGACTTGGGGCAGAATGGTAGGCTCAGAGTTCCCGTCTTTTCCCCTGATATGGCCCTGGACCTATTCTGCAATTGTGGATCAGCTGGCAGATAAGAAACCATTCTCCATGCATTCCATGACCCATGTCCTCTGACAAAAAGCTGCCAGGATTTTTTGCTCTAAGGTTATTCTGTACACTGCTCTTGCATCCCACTGGGACCCTGTAGGTCTGGACAAACAAGACTATGACAGGTAAGAAGCCTTTGACATCTTTGTTCCTAAAAGTGAGGTCAAAATCTCCCATATTCTCCACTTGCACAATTCATTGAATTAAGTATATAAATTAATCTTTTTTTAATCTAACAGCAGCACTGGGGAGAAGTAGCTTTCTGAGAGGTAGCAATAATGACAAATATTGAGAGTTAAAAGACATTAACTGCAGCGAATCATTAATGAATGACCACATTTGCTGCTGTTCTCGGTAGTTCTTGTAACACCTAACCATGTATTTAACATCCTGAAACAGAAGAAAAATAAAGATGCAGAAAAGAAACTTTCAGAGAATCTGAAGAATACCTGGTCTGAAAATTGTGGAAAACTTTTTCTGACAATTTATGTTGGATTTTTAGCTTTTTTCTTGTACTGGAGGTCATAGGAGCCAAAATCAAGGCTGGAAAAAGAGTAGAAAGACATACAAGGGGTAGATTTTAATTTACTCCTATGTAGACACACTAGTCTTTGTGTTCATGCAGTGATAGTAGCATTCATAGAATCATAGAATAGTTGGGGTTTGAAAGGACCTTAAGATCATTCTAGTACCAACCCCATACTATGGGCAGGGACACCTCCCACTAAACCGTGCCACCCAAGGCTATGTCCAACCCGGCCTTGAACACCGTCAGCGATGAAGCATTCACAACTTCCCTGGGCAACCCATGCCAGTGCCTCACCATCCTTACAGTAAAGAATTTCTTCCTCATATCCAATCTAAACTTCCCCTGTTGAGGTTTGAACCCTTTATTTGCACTATTTAGAAAAAGATTGGGTTTCAAAAGTTTCCATCACTCACATACGGTACAAGATTCCTCCCTGAAACTGAAGAGTTATCTAGAGCCACAAAGAGACGGCTAAACTGCAAAACTCCTTTGGTTAAACTGCAAAAAACCCAACCTAACATCAATGTTCTGAAACTAAACCCACTAGATATGCAGTATTTATTCTAATACAGCCAAGAACAGAATTATACATCTTTCTATTAAGCTGATAACTAATCAAAAGCTTCAGATGCAGTGGTTTCCGGTAAAATCAGTGAATGAATAAGAAAAAACACCTAAAATATGGCCCTCAAACAGGCAAGAAATTTGAATTGTACTTCTCTGTACCACAGTTATTTCTGACCCTAACCTACACAAGGAAATACAAGAAAATCTCCCTACTGAAAACCAAAAAAAGACTTTAGAAGTAATTTCAGTAGTACAAGGCACTTTAACTGAAAATGTTGTCCAGAAGAAGCACTGAGCATCTCCCAAAACAGTACCTTTTTGTTCTAGAAGATAGACTAGCTTTAGAAGAAAATATCTTTTCCATTTATGTATGCATATATATGTACACGTACAAAATATATATATGCACACACACAATCAACATGAACAATGAATAAAACAAATGCCACCACAACCGAAACCAACAGTTGTGTGAGAGTACTGTAATTATACTCCCAGCAAAACTCCTAGTTGTCTGCCACCGAGAGCACTGAAGCGGAAACACAGCAAGAGTTGGCTCCCAGAGCACAAGGTAACTACTACAAATTTTTTCCTACACTTACTTGCTCTGCAAAGCCACTTTGGCACACGTTCCCTCAAATCAGGGCCATCTCCAGTATTTGCCTGCAGTGTGTATGCCAACATGCCTCCAGCAATTTCAGGCTTAACCAGATTAATTTTGGTCACACAGTACATTCATTCCACCTTGGGATTTTAACCAAAGAAGAAAGCCAAATACTGAGGAAGGCTAAGATTATATTTCACAACAGGAAAAGGTCATATCTATAAATTAGAAACATGTAAAAAAGCTACATGCAATATTTCTAAACATTCATTCCTAGAACATGTGGTTACAATCCAATGAAGTCAAGTATAACAAACCATCCCATCTTTCACTTTTCCCTATAAAAATGATAAATGCATTGTTCATTAATCTGCTGCATGTCCAAGTCTTTTTTTTTTTTCTTTGACCCATAAGTAGACATTCCATGAAAGGAAAGTTATTACTCTAAAATACCATGCTGCTGTAAATATTTACATCCTGCTAGCATTACCTCCTGGATCATATGGATCTATGACTTTCAGTGAAATATAAATCCCTCTGACTCTCTCAGAGAGGAATATCTTTATCAGCTTTTTTCTTCTTAGCTCCATTCCCTCATTGACCATTTTTTAGGATACTTGTTTTTTAGAGGTCTTATAATGTTTGTTTACTTGCTTTTATGATTTCAAACATAAAGAGTTAGGCCCAAAAGTCCTTTCATTCCCTATGGAATACATTTGGAAAGTGCTGAACAAAGATTAAAATATTTCAGGCAACAAAGTTGGAGAGACATAGGAATAGAGCTGAGTTTAGAATACATGGTGGCACATTTGGTCTCATAGATTTAGAATTGGGTGAGGGTGTAAATCAAGTTAACCCTTCAATTTAACTTGCTTAGGCCTCGTGTTCAGATCACACCTGAGTTAAGATGACTGAAACAGGATAGTCAATTCTGCCTACATATAAGTTGAAGAACCCACAAACCTAGAAAACAGGAGTGAAATGCAGGAAAAAGTGTATTTGTATCAAATAGCAGAGGGCTGAAGACACAGAAACAGATTCACACATACACTGGTACACAGCCCAGAGAAACAGTTTGTTTCCGTTTTGCTCAGGTGTAAAGTGATATTGAGAGGTCTTGCAAGATATACGAAGCATTCTTGTCATTAACTAGATGCTCATAAAATCCAACTGAAGACTTCTGCATTAGAAGAATGTGAAAATACTCTTGACATCAGTAACTCTACTTCCTGCCTCCAGCCAGCCGTCCAGAGGTGGACAGCTTTCTGCTGTACTTGCTCCTTCTGGGGTACACTTTAAATGCATAGAAGCATTTTTGAGACCAAGTCTAACCTTCACTCCTTAGAAATGCAGGCTGTTTCTGACTGTACCACCATTTACTCTCCTAAATTATTCTACACAATTGTGAAATGCTAAGGAAACATGAAGATCTGTTTCAGCAGATCTACAAGCACCTGTAATAAATTGACAAATACCTGCCTAACCAGTTCTCTCTCAGTCTAGCTGGATGGAGAGCCTTTTAAATCACCATTAACATACACCTTCAAACTTTATTTTAAAGATATTTTCATTCAAATCTTCTATATTTCATCAGTTCTTTTGGTGTCATTTTCTTATCTCCAGCCTAACAGGCATTTTAGTTTCTTGTTCATATTTTTTCCCTAATTTTCTCTGTGTTTTAACACCTTACCTGTTTGAGACTCTCTTTCCCCTTTTGTAGTTTACAAAGGCCTTGTTTTTTTGTTCAGAGAAAGTCTTACTTTGTTCCTCATTGGTTCCAAAAGGTTTTTAGTTCCAAATAATTTCTGGCCAAGAACAAAACAAAATATGGTTTGGAAATACCTGAACATAACAGACATTTATATATAAAGCGCAGTGCCAAACAACCTTACTGAACGATGATTTTTCATCTTACACTCTTTACAGCAATTTTCATTTCATATCAGGGTGATCACATTCAAGGAGCTTGATCTGAGAACATTTTACAAATTTTCTTTCTATCAAGTGCTTAAATAAAATCTGTTATGTCACCTCTCTCACTTCTCTCTCCAACAAATTCTGGAAGTCAATACAGAAGGGATGACTTCTTCCCTTCAGTCTCCATCCTTTTTGCACCACCAAAAGGTGGATTTTGTGGGTCCCACTCTAAAGCTTAATTCTGGACATGTTCACCAATAAGAATGAAGGTATTTCATATTAGCACTGGAACAGCAATGCTACATAGAAATTACTCAGAAAAATGTAGAATATATATTTATTATTGACTTTTATATGGCAGTTAAAGCCAAATTGTTATTTTCATTACAGATGCTTTGAACCACTAGTGATGGAAAGCAAGATCTTCAAGCAAGACTTAACATATAATAGCTCAAAGTTGAAGTTAAGCCTTAAAGCTACCCTAAAGTCCATTTATGATGCCAGATTAATTGAAAGAAAACTTACAATAAAAATACAGTCACTAAAATTTTCACATCTCAAACAGTGAAGTCCTTGAGCTTAAAGTTTTATTGGAGCCTCCATCTTCTTCTCAAAGAAACTCCTTCAAATGTCCCCAAACTCAGCCTCAATCACTGCAGGCAGAGTGCCATTGGGAAAGCAGGGGCACTGCACACTGCTGCCCAAGAAAGCAGTAAGCAGCTGGGCATCTCAAAGAGCAAAGGTCTACATGCTGCATAGCTTGCAGAACACCACCCAAACTGAAGAAATGTATGTAAATGAGGGTATGCAAAACAATAAGCACTGCCATAGTACACATGCAGTGAAGACAGATTGCTTTCAAGGCCTCTGCTAACTATTCCACTGTAATGAGCACTAAAACACCAAGGCTGAGCTGTGCAGCAGTATGTGCTCATCTCACCCCTTTCATTTGGTGCCTATGCCCCTACTAAAACAGGACAAGGTCCTGAACCATTTCTTGCTCAGTATTCTAAATTTAAGAGAGTTACAGCCATTATGAAGCTGGCCAAGATGCCAGCTTTGATCTTTGAAAGCTTCTGAAGGACTGGAGCCTTCCCACCCCCAAAATAAAGAGGCAAGGAAAGCCATAAATCAGCTCCACATCGCCTAATACTTACTCTCTGGTGACATCCGATGGCTAAAAGCGTAATACATGTTTCTTCAATTTCATAGAGAGTTTGCATAATTTAGTAAAGCAGCAAAACAAGTCAAAAGAAATGTCTCTATAACTACAATGACACCTATATATTTTTGGAAAAAATGGTGATAATTTGAGAGCCGAGAACACAAGTGCCTCAGTTCACTTCCCACCCATTCTATGTATCAATTAGTAAGCAAAACTCGGACGCCCTTCACAGTTTCCAAATTTGTCCACTTCCAACAGAAAGGTCTTTAAGAAGAAAATGGCCTAATTCAGAAATGCCTTTTAGAACTCTGTCATCACTACCTTCAGAACAAGTTTTCCTGCTGAAGAATTTTGACCAGAAAGTCATCTAACCCTGAGAATAACCCTGAAAATTTTAGTATCACTGACATGCTTGAAGATATGCACATGCTTAGACATACCTGTAAATGGTAGCCCTCTCTCACAAACTAGTTCTACTATTAGTATTGCTACATTCCTAACTGTAGTCCATACCTTTGTTGCAGGCTGGCTGAGACACCGAGGGCACACCTTCACAAAAGATACTTATTCTAATTAAGGAAGGTTCTGACTAATTTAGCGTTTCCCAGAAACTACTTCTTATTTTAGAGAGGGAACACAGACAATCAGATAATGCTTGCAAAAAAAAAAATATTACTTAATTAATTAATGCTTTTGGAAATCTGAAGATTGAGATGAAATATGGGCAGCTTTCAGAATTCAGTTCTTGAACTAATTCTGTTCAGTCTAAAATTTTTAATAAAGGATCTCATGTATTTTTAAATGAAGCCTACTCCATTCCTATCTCAGTTTATCACATATTACTATAACAGTGTTGCATTAACATGAGAAACAACAGAGTCCTTTTCTAAAAATCTTAAGTTATTATTTTCATTAATGAAATCAATTTCTTAAGTAATGGGAATTACAACATGCTTCCTCACACTTAGCTACTGGCTCTCATTTTTTTCTTCCAACAACATTCCATAGCAAATGTTGGAAGAAGGAAGAGCTGCTAAGCCATAATATCTGTTGTAAGATGAGAGATTGTCTTCTAACTTCCTACTGACTTGTCCCAGTCATATCACATCAGTGCATACAATTCCATTTCAAAAATTGCCCCTTGTTTTGAAGAAACTTCAAAGGGGCATAGGCTCTGTAAGAAGGTTTGAAATAATATAGAGAATACAAATTTATATTGATTGGCCATGGATTTTGTGCAATTATCCAGTTAAAATTGTTTTTATGTTCCAGAAAATACTACTTTTACATCACCATAAGTCTTCAGTTAAATCTCATTTTCTCCATGCCCAAGAAACATGGGCCTTTAATCATCACACTGTAGCTTCAGTGATGGGTCATAACTGAAATCAGATTATTTGTTTCAGTTCAACAACCATGGAATGAGACTTTGCAGAGCACAGACAAGAAAATGAGAAATACGTTATTCTTTATTTGCAAAGGAAGAAAGTGAAGGTTTATTGTGATGGACAAACATTAGGAGAAAGCATGAGCTTTTCTTAATGTATGCCAGTCCTGATATGGCTTATAGGTATCAGTAGAAGTTAAATAATCAACAGCAATGCTTTGCTTTGCAGAATAAAAGAAATGCCAGCAGTACATGTTTGAAAAACATGAGCCTCTGGTAATTTCTAAAGTCAACCATGCCCCAAATCAATGAACTGAAAATGCATGTGGGAAAGACTGATCCATCACTATCACACCATTTTGTAAAAGCTTCACACTCTTTAAGACTGCAAAATAAAAAGACTTTTTCAAGTGTGCGCATATATATGTATATATTTTTATCCATACATGCAGCCTCTTTGGCTTTCTTGTTCCTGTTCTGAACTCTTCATCTCACATTTCCTATTTCCTCCTATGTCTCATGAAAACATTATTAAACAGAGGAGGTTTAGATTGGATATGAGGAAGAAATTCTTTACTGTAAGGGTGGTGAGGCACTGGAATGGGTTGCCCAGGGATATTGTGAATGCTCCATCGCTGGCGGTGTTCAAGGCCGGGCTGGACATAGCCTTGGGTGGCATGGTTTAGTGTGAGGTGTCCCTGCCCATAGCAGGGGGGTTGGAACCAGATGATCTTAAGGTCCTTTCTAACCCTAACTATTCTATGATTCTATGATTATTAATTCACCACCTTTTCTGAGTAGGTACCACCACCCCTGCAGTTACACAATGAACCTCAAAAGAGATAGATCCCTCACAGCTTGTGCACCTGCCCCCTTTGACAGCTCTGCTTGCACACACATCAGCAGCTCACTCATGTTGAAATGCTGGTACAATATCAGAATGATCTACATAAATCCTACATTTAGCTTATTTTACTGTCTGAATGCTAATTTCCATTCAAACTTAATATCCAAATCAGAGACTGCCATTATAAATGGAGAGACAAGTATCCTACTGTGCAGGCTTCACTCAAAAACATTACAGCACACAAACTTTTAGTAGCTTACATTAAGTCCCTACTGTTGCACAACTGCAATAGGTACTTAAGTTAAAGCTGATCTGAGCATCTCTCATGAAAACAACACACGTATTAGCCATAAATGAGAGGTGCAAAGAAAGTATTCCTCTGCCAACTGAAAGAACAAGCATCTTGAAGACCACAAGGCAAACACCTGACTTCTGTCATTCTGGTTGCTTAGGCTCTGCAGGAAATACATGCTGAAATAGGTATTTTTTAAGGTCTGAACAGAAAAAGCAAAGTTGCATTGTCAGTATAAACAGTAGGAGATGCAGGCTTAGTTTGGGGTTTGAGGGTTTTTGTTTGGTTTCATTCAACTAAGAGGCTGGCCCTTCTGCTTAAATTGGGGTTATATTCACATGGTATGTGGATTCCAGCCTCTGATTAATTTTGCATAAATCATTAAAACTGCTAAAAGAATCCAAATCACACCGACAATTTAAGCTGAATGTAAGAACTAAGCATAAAAAGACTTCATCTCCTTTTTATGGGACTCCTCAAAACCTGAATACCCCATCTGAAGAAGAGATCCTCTACTTTTCAGGGAACACAGCTAAGGGAACAATGCTCTGTCATCTACAAAAACTACTTATACTACTAAAATACCAGTCTGAACAAACCAAACTCTTCAGCATTTATGCTGCTGTTTGTGGAAATCACCTCTGCTAACACAAAATAAAAGCGATAAAAACATTCCAACATAGGAAGGCAAAAAATAATGACAAAAATGTAAATACCCTTAACCCACCACAATGCGGCAACCTACAACTGTGGCAAAATTCAATTTTGGAGGAGAAGAGATTTGTTGACAGCCAGCAGCTCCAGACCATGGAACAGAATTCCTATCAGCCAAGGAACCACTCAGATTTTGACTTCAAAATCTAACCTCTAGATGATCCATGCTGTTTGGGGTTATTAAAAGTCATAGTGCATTTGCTGCTAGTATGATGGTTTCCACAATGAACAGGTCATATATAACATTTGTTTGTTCAGAGCTGTCAATTAGAAAAATTATGTACTTCAGTTAAAATATGATCTTACTTAAAAATAATTCTTGTTCTCCTCTTAAAAGCACATTACAATCTGTTACCTAGGTATTCTAATTGTTCTTAAACAACCTCACTTGGGGGGCTGAGTAGTAGTATCCCCTCTGCTGTACATTAATTTTACTGAACTCAAGGCTACATACATGCTGGTTACATGGAAGTTAACCAAAATTTGCTTATCTTCACATCAGTAACCCCAGGGTTTTGTAGAAATTCTTCCCAACAGAGAGAAACTTCACAAAACCAGAAAAGCCCACATTTATGCTATGTGCGTGTATATGGGTGCGTGTGTATGCACCAGAAGTTTCCAAACTAAGCCACTTTAAATTAGGAGAATATACATAAAACTCTGACACAGAATAATTTGCCAATTCAGGACCATATGTCTGCACTTCATATGAAGCTGCTTTTTCATCTAATTTGATAAAAGTTCCCAGCATGATAAGTTCTCAGCATGATACTAGGTCATTGCACTGCTGAAGATGAAGCCTTCTGAGGGAGCAAAAACCCCAAGGCCCTGACCACTGCCTTGATTATAAAAAAAAAAAAAAAAAAAATGGAAAATAAAAATCTACAAGTTTAGGTTTTTGTTTGGGTTTTTTGGCCAAAACAAACCAACCAAGAAAACAAAACAAAAAACCCTTGACATGATAGACCAAAAACTGATGAATGCACACACACACAAACACAATCTTTGGAAATTATTATTTTGCATTTCTCATCCTAAACTATAGGGTAGGTGAACAGCAGCAGTGTCTCACCCTGTAAGAGAAAGCAGAAATTTCTTAACCTAC
This sequence comes from Forpus xanthops, assembly GCA_032466535.1. Taxonomy (NCBI): domain Eukaryota; kingdom Metazoa; phylum Chordata; class Aves; order Psittaciformes; family Psittacidae; genus Forpus; species Forpus xanthops. The sequence continues at coordinate 15,453 of JASSUY010031151.1, read as the reverse complement.
CTGATTGGGAAACTACAAAGTTTGTGTTTGTAAAGACTTTTAAAAGCCTTGGGTGGAAAACCAGATTAGTGTGCATTTGGTATTAATCGTTCTTGTAAAACTCGTGAACCTTGAAAATGTCTGTGAATGTTTTAAGATAAAATATGGACTGAGCTTCCAAGACTAATTTGTGTTGGCAATGATCAAGACAGAATTACAAACAGATGTTCTAGGTCTGTCTGAGAAATGAAGGGATTTGAGGATAAAAGTCTTCTGAACGATTAATGATATTGCCAAAATAAATAAATATGCAGTCATCTGCTAAAACTAAATATATATAAACACATAGCCCCAAAACAAAGTATATACCCTATGAAAATACCAAACAGATTAATGAGCTAGGCAGTGCCAAGACAATTGTTTCAGGACATTAAAAGTATATGTTACAATTCTCTTTCAGAGTGAAAATATGATATACTTGATAGTGCCACCACATGCTAGAAAAATACACATGGGAGAAAAAAGAACTACTGAGACTTGGGTTCTGTGAAATACTTAAGAATAAATGACTCTCAAAATCAGAGCTTTAGCTAATAATAAAACCAGATAAAGATTACCAAACTATTAACACTTTTACGGGGCTTTAGAAGGCGCTTTTATATGCACAGAGACACTGACTTTGAACATACAATGAGGTTTTTAAAAAATAGGAGGAAGTGCAAATATTGTAGAATGCTAGCAAGAGAAAGAAAATCCTAAATGCAGTACATCATTACATTTAATTTGTGAAGTATTAAAACAACGTATTCAGCTTACTTTAAACTAATTGCAAGCAGACAAATTAGCAGGATAAAGTGTCCTACTGCCCCATAATGTTTTAAACATCTCATCATAAACATAAACATCTTATAATGTTTAACTGGAATTCTCACAAAGTCATAAACCAAAAAGCAGCTTAAGTCCATTTTTGCACTGGATTTGTGTGTTTTTCAAAAGGAGTTGCCCATTCCTGGGTCTCTTCTGCTCACAATTTGCTCATCAGTGTAATTACTAAGAAATAGAACAACTCTCATAGCTATGACTTGAAGAAACCAATTAAGTTTCTAAACACTTAGTTAAGATTAAAACCATTCAAGCACCTCTTCTAAGATGACAAATATTCTAGTGATGACAGCATACTCGGGATGCATAAATCAAAAACATTTACACACTAGCATTTGTGTGTAAACCCCTGGAAATCACTGTAATCCCATCTCCTGCCCAAAGCAGGGCTAACTTTAGAGGTTGATCAGGTGCAACACATCTGATGCTCTGCTGAAATGTAAGCGCCACTGCAAATCCCGCTATCATCAACTTGCTGGTCTTGTACATGTATACATCCATCCCTCTATAATGAGTCCAAACTATGTATATGTACTGGTGAGCAGCTACCAACATGAGCAGTGCCACTGATTCCTTTTGGTGACATCCAGGAGCTGACATTCAAATTGCCATCACATCGTCCAGCAACAAGTATAGAGAAAATAGGGTGAGTACAGAGGAACAGAACAGATCTCTCATTAGAGCTACTAGAAGAGGTCATTATTTAGCATCAATAAGCCTAGGTCATACATATTATCTGAAAATCCAGTTCTTCTGATCTGTCTGAAGACTCAATAAAAGAACACTGTATCAAGTATATACCAGGTATTTTCACTGTCTTCTTCCACACAATAAAAGAAAAAATATTTTTTGGGGAAAAAAAAAAAAAAAGAAAAAAGCAGCAGAAGAAAAAAGCCCTTTATGTACCCACATATTCAAGAACTTTATTGTCCAGAAGGAGCAGATAGAAAAGGTTGCAACTGGCAGCACACATAACCCCTATTATAAAAAATAAAATAAAAAATCAGTAAACATATTTGCTCAAAAAATAATCTGGTACCTATATATAGCAGTGATTATGTAATATTTTTATATTACTACATGTAGAACACAAGCTCAAAATGCATGCAATAACCTTAATAAATGTTAATAACAGATCCATTACCCAACATTCAATAACTACAGAAAAACCTGCTGAAAAATAAAGCAGCTCTTCATCTGCTGAAATGATTTAGCAAGTCCATCTGAAAGAGGATTGGACATCCATACACGATAAACTTGTGAGCTTGCGGCTGAGACTCCTCCATCCACCATACCAAGAGGAAATGAAAGGTTATACAGGTTAATAGATACAAAATATCCATGATTGACTTATGTGTTTCACTACACACAGAGTACCTTCTGATAATCACCAAGCTGTTGGAAAGTTTGTATGAATCAATGCTTTCTTCATGTTCAAGATCGAAAACTATGAAGACAAATTATAACTATACAAATCCTTGGTAGAGTACATAACGCTATAACAGTACCTGCTCACCATAATAAGCAGAGAGCAAGCATAGCCTTAACTACAGAGATTCAAATGTCAGTGACAGTTCAAATACAAGATATAAACTCAAAACTTACATTCTCATATTAAAAGGAACATTTTCTGATACAATATTTGCAATTATGCAAGACAGCTTTCTGCCCAAACTCTCCTCCTCACCTCACTTTGGAAGGGAGGATAGAGGCTGGAGGAGAGAGGTATGAGGAATTCTGTGTTCTCCCTCCGGCAGCTGATCTCTTACAGGTTTAATACTTCTATAGGTCAGGGTTTCCATGCTCACAGCAAACAAACCTCTAACCAAACAGGTATAAATGAATTTCACTCACTTCATTGTTCTGAGTTCTTTGTAACTGGTTACCTTCCACAAACTGTAAGAGGCAATCGATCAGCTTCTTGAATATTTTAAAATTTTTAAGTACTGTGGCATTGGTGTCAATTCTGAGCTCACATTAACAGTGAGTGTTCATCTTTTGCTTGTTTGGACAGCAACAAAACAGAGAATGAGACAAGAAACCAGGTAAAAATGCTAAGCAGACAGTAAGAAAATGAGGCAAAGGGGACAAAAAAAACATGCAAACTGAAAATCCAAGCTCAAAAAAGCCTGGGGGCAGTGATTTTGGGGAAAAGCCACAGCTATCCATTGCTCACCCTGGCAGCAGACGAGGCAGCATTTGTGGAGAAAGGAGACCTGAATAGCCCCGAAGCAAGGCCACTTGCAGCCCTCTGCCTTTCACTACTGCTTAGTGAGCAAAAACCAGAAGAAATGCACATGGCAGCCCATGTGAAAGCACGCACCCTGCTCACCAAGGCCATGCTGCATCTTCCATTTCCACAGGAGCAATACAGTGCCCTCCTATATTTCTCTTGCAACCACTGCTGCCATATAATCTTTTTATGTGCTCCAGGCTTCAGGGAGCTCAAACACCAACAGAACCACCAAGCCCTGCCAGCGGCACCGGCATTACACAGGAGGCAGCCAGAAAGTATCTAGTGCTACACAGGGAATTGCTTTAAAGAAAGACAAGTGTAGCTAACCAGTGAAGGTTTTAAACAATGGAAGACAAACTCTAAAATAGACACTCCCAAGTGACAGTGGTAAAGCAGACAGTCTTTTTAGGCATTTTATTTCATCTCATTTGTATGTTATCCCATGATGTAGTTTAATCAAATTTGGCAAGAAAATTTTCCAGCAAAATAACAGTTGAGCTGTGTTCGCACGCCCTGCAGGAGTCACACAAAGACTGATGCTCTCACTAATGTATACAAATGACTGCCTGAAGGTTGCACAGATGCTCTGCTATGCATCTGCAGTGATGATGTGGTCATTTTGAAAAGCTCTTTTCCAATCTGTTACAGAATACCTGTTTCTAGTTTCCTCACTGGGGGAATAAGCTTCATCATCAAATGGTTTACTGATAATTGCCTCATGTTCAATCTGTTATGAATAAAATGCATGATACTCCTGCCTCAAGTTGAGGAACAGCTGCACATAAAGCAGTTGGAGAACTGACAGTAGCATTTAGGTAGATGATAAACACAGCAATTTAATGCACTTTAGAGCTTGCACTTTGGTTCTTCTACACAAGTCATGTGGCTTTTAACAACTGATAAATTTTCCCTTTCACCATGGCTCCAACCATACTGCCTATGAGCACTAATTATGGAGCAATCAATGTTAGCCTGTACTCCTCGCTAAATGGTTTACAAAGAATGAATAATAAAAGCCTATTGCAAATGGAAACAGATTACCTTATTTTTATAGATTCTGGGTCTGTATTCAAGTATTTGCCATCAAAGATAGCAAGAATTAATTCCTTGTAAAATTTCTTTGCTCTCGTTAGTCAGATAGAAGAGACAACTGGACATTTACTGCTTATGCATACAAGGTTGAATGCAAGAGTTGTCAAAGACAACCTTGATCTAGCAGCCAGATGACTAATGATCATAAACAATAAAAAGACAATTTAAAATTTAAGGTCACTGGGTCAGGGAGTTGTTGCCCATACTGCAATATTGTTTCTTTTGCATACAATACTTTCCCATGATCCAGAAGCTAAAATGTCACCTGACACACACAAAGCTGCGACAATACTGAAGAATGTGACAGTGAGCCATAGTACTGGCCGTATTTAGGCAAGTATATCATACTTTGGTATTTAAAGAATCTTTTTGCTCAGTCTGAAAATAATAAAAGCTGTTAAAAATATGCCAGAAGCGTCAGAGAAAAATTTGGTACAGTTTTACTGGAAGGGAAAAGAAAATTTTAAATTAAAAAAGCTTTTTTAAAATACAGTATTGCTGGAAAATGCCAGACATGTCCTATGGTGCATTGTGAAGATGGGAAATAGTATTTATTGTAGCAGAATTCAGTCTTATGACTGCACTCACATTATTGAATAATCTTTCCTGGTTTGCTTCTTGGCTTTTTTGAAGTCTTCATTATAGCTTTTAGAGTTTCATACACTCAAGAGTTTCTGAAAACAAAAATCTACCCAAAATGAACCTTTTTCAGAATTTTTCATTGAGTTAATGATGAATAGGAGAACAAAAAAAGAAATGCTGACGCTTTAATAATTTTTGGGTCACTCATCCTGGAACAGGGAAAATTTCATGAATATAACCATTGCAAAAGGAGTAAACAGTACAAAGGATAAAATGGCATTTCAGTTGTTTCTGGTCATTTTGAAGCTGCCAATGCTATATACATCCACTAAATTGTAATGTTGACCGTGACCTGCGAGTAGCAAATGCAGATGCAATGTTACAGTGACTGGACAGCTTACACGAGAAAGGCTACTGAAATACAATAAAAAGGTCTAATCCCATATGCTGAATACCAGCTTTAACAGGATTTGCCCAAGTAACAGGAGGAGCATTGCTGCAACAAGTACCCCAGCTCAGGGTGATGTGCTTTATCAACAGCTTGGCTGTCCCAGGGACACTGACTTGCAAGGAGCATGAGCACTAGCAATACCAGGGGCATGTATTGGCTTTGCTGAGTGGGGACAGTGGCTTGGACAGGCAGGGCTCCATGGGTTCAGTCCCTTCCTCATGTTCCCTGTCACTGTACTTAATAGGTGACATCTCTTGGGAGTTACTGATAGCAGTAACTCCCTTGTCCTGTGCCCTCAGGTCTGGAAGGTTGAACCTTACATGTCATTGCGCTTTTAGAACCCTAAACTTTAATGCAAGGTTAAGAACAGATTTTTAAGCCTCTAACCTACATAAATTTGTTTCAAAGAGCAACAAGAAAGATAATGCCATGAATTTCACGCAATGTTGCATTACACTGCATCAATTCTTCAGATTTTCTACCACTTTTTTGTCTTAAAATTGGAGGGGAGGGGAAGGAAGAGAGTCTCTTCAAACAACCCTGGTAAATACAAATATGACTTTTATTGCTTCCCTCACTGCTCATTTCAGTGTTCTGTGTTACCATGTCTGGCAATACCATTTAAGTAGCACTAGGTATCAAAAAGCTGTAAGGAAAGGCTCAGACCTGGCCCTCAGGCCACAGCAAGCTGCCACAAAAGAGACCGATATGAAGGGGCATCAGCTTGCCTAGGGGTCATGGCTTAGAGCTACAGGCATCTCCCTAATGAAGGGGACAGTCATGTAGAAACAAAAGAGAAACCAGCATCCTGGTGTAGCAAAAATACCACCAGCCCTGCTGTGTCCACTCAATGAACAAGTAGAAACTGGTCTCAGGCAGAAGCACTAAACTCAATCAGTGTGGTTTTGAAAGGGTGTCCAGGTTTTTATTGTGCACACAATTCAGACAACTTTCCCATCTATCCACGCACTCGCACACACCTCAGTATTTCCTGGCAAGGTCCTTTTCAGGGCCAGGATTCAGAAGTACTACTCCTGGGTGGGAGAGGGATGGTTCGGCTGCCTTAACTATGAAACAGGTTGTCCTGAAGGACTACTTTTATTCTGCAGAGGCTTGGTTTTGCTTTGATCATCTTTGATTATTTTTATTTTGTTGTTGTTTTTTTCCTGTACACTTTCCTTTAAATGTATGCGTAGATTTGGATTTTACAGAAGCTGATGAAGAGACAGTAACTGCAGGTGATAAATCCCAAACTTCTGTCAGGAAAATAAATGTTGATGACTATCTTGTAGAGGACAGGAATGATTTGCAACTAAACTGAGCTCTGAATGCAACTAAATTAAGTACCCAGCTGCTATATAAAACCTGTCTCAGAATAATTATACACCTACTCCAAAAAGAACAGAAAATTATTACTTGAACATACACCCAGATGCAAAAGTGACAGAAGTTACTTTATATCTTCGAGTACTTTTTAATATACAATATTTTAATGTACACACATACCAGAATCTCTCAAATATTTACCATCCAACCATTCTTGGTTAGAAATACTTCATATATATAAAAGCTATAAAAATAATTTAAAAGGCAATCTGTTAAATTTTCCATTAAAATAGTGCACAATCCCTAGTTTTCCTGCCTATCTACCCATCTAAACACAAGACCAATAAGATAACATTGGCACCGAACACAAAGACACATTATCATCACACTTGTAAATTTAGAGTGAATGGGTTCAACATGACATACTATAGAGATGTATGTTGTTTTCTATTTTTACCATGAGAATTGTTACTACAGTAATTTTCTAGTCATGGAAATATCATTTGTAAATATCAATTGCAGGCAGCTAAGGCAAACAGTCCCAACAGATAGGACTTCAAGGGATATAACTCTTGCTTTAAAACTAATTTTTTTTCTCTGTTTACAAAAAAATGCTCCAGTCATAGGGCAATTTCATTCAAAAATAACACACCCACCCAGACACGACCATGTATATTCTACTTCTTCTCAGGACTTTTTGTCCTCTTTCTAGGGGCCATGTGGCAGCAGCTCAGCCAATTAAAGATTTAAAACAGCATTTGGCAAACACATGACTTTTGGGTTTTACAAAACAGTGATAATACTCAGAACAAACACAATGACTCTGAACTACAAGGTACCATCACTCTTATCTCATACATAAACGCATATATATACACCCACACAGCGAGAGAGAGATCATTCCTTAGTGCATGGACCAATCTCTATAAAGCTGCTGAGTCCATCCAGGTCCATGATGTCAAGTTCCATCTCTTGTAACAGTCTTTCAGAGCAGGAGAGGCTCTGTGCAGTGTTGGATCATTGCCTGCTAATGCTGATAGTTCCTTTACCACAGAACTCATCTGATTTCATCAAAGTTCATTCTTTTTTGGATGATGGTTGGAGGGAAGTCAGGGCCAGTTACTTGGCTCCTGACCAAAAGCAATCCCATGAGTGGGTTTGCCTTTAGCTGAAGCAGGAATAATCTAGACTGTCTTCCCCAGCCAATTCTTTATGTGCATCACAGGAACTTTGCCCCCTTCTACAGCATGCAGAAGTTCTGACTGGGCTGGGCGAGCCCTCCTGGCAGATCCTCTGATGATGACCAACCAGGTAGCTTCTGAAAATATGGGATCTGAGCATGATGTGAATGGTATGGAATAAGGGGTGGATACTGTACTGGGTTCAGCAGTAGCAGTAATTTTTTTCTCCTTCTTAGTAGCTGGTGCAGTGCTGTGGTTTTGACTTTCAGCCTGGGAACAGCACTGATAACACCAATGTTTTTAGTTGCTGCTCAGTAATGTTTACTCTGACCAAGGATTTTCTGAGTCTCATGCTCTGCCAGGGAGGAGGGGAAGCTAGGAGAAAGCAGAGACAGGACACCTGACCCAAACTAACCAAAGAGGTATTCCATACCACAGCACGTCATGCTCAGTATATAAACTGGGGGCAGTTACCCGAGAGGGTTAGATCAACTGCTCAGGTCAGGCTGGGTATCAGTTGGCAGGTGGTGAGCGGTTGTATTCTCTTCCCTTGTTATTTCCCTTATTATTATTGTTATCACTGGTGGTAGGAGCAGTGGTTTGTGTTATACCTCAGTTACTGGACTGTTCTTATCTCAACTCATGAGAGTTACATTTTTTTGATTCTCCTCCCCATCCCCCCTGGAGTGGGGGGGAGGAAGGGAGGGAGTGAGAGAACAGCTGCGTGGTTCTGAGTTACCAGCTGTGCTTAAACCATGACAACCCTTTAAAGCAAAAAAGAAGACTCTGATAATCAACACCTAACTCGCTTTTTGGAAGAATTACCTGTGAACTTAAAATCACCTTGAAGCTTATAAATGTCATGTAGGACTGTTTGTACTATCAAACCTATCTAATAAGGGCAAAGTGCATGGTGACCACTGTTGAATTAATTGTTCAATCAAGAATCAGTAAGTAAAAAGCATTAGCTCTGTTATGCTCCATTGCACACAGTTACATCTTTGATAACTGCTCCGTGGAAGTTTATAGATCCTACATGACCCCTGTCAAAATTCAATTGACTTCTTCCCTGCAAATTCTATTAGAATTGGTGCCTGCACCACTGCCCACAATAATCAAGAACAGAGCACTTGATCTATGTATAAGCATTTTGTTTTAGTCTAACTCAACAGAATGTAAAATAGATGAGGTTGACATGGCTGTTTAAAAAAAAAAAAAAAAGTCAACTACATCCCATTCTATGCCACAAATGAAAAATAAAAAGAAGTCTTAAATCTCATTCTCAGGAATGTTTACACTTACTGCGAACAGAAGGTCAAGACAACTCAAAGCGCAAGAGATAAGAGACTACATCAAAAAAAGAAAAACATTTAATCTTTCCTAGTCGAAATGCACTTTGGAAACTATTTGAAGCCATGCAAAGATAATCAGAATTCAAACAGTAAAATACTTTGAACACTTGAACTAGATGCAAACCCAGAAGTTCTGGAGGTGTTAAGCAACCAATATAGTTCCAGTCACAGGAACAATGTACCTGCAAGGCACAGGTTAGAAAAACTGCAACACAACTGACATAACTGAACTGACATTAAGAGCGGAGGCTTGCCGACTCTATAATCCTGACAGCAAAACCCCTCTGCTGGTTTGTTTTAAATGGATAAATCCTTCCAGTAAATGCATTAGCATTTACTAATTTATGATGTTAAATTCAAACATAATTGCAACCAGAGAGCAACCAGAAAGGAAGGTTATAGAAAAGTCCACACAGTTCATTAACAATCTTTACTGCCATCATCCTGACCACTAGAAGTCGGGATGCATCCCTCAACCTGGCTTACCTCACTGTAGCTTTATAAATTCAAAATTCATCTCTCTAAATCAAATCAATTTAAAACTTGGATTGAAGATAGCAAAAGTTAAAAACACATATTAGCTGTCAAAAGCCACATATTAATTGCCAGCTCTTCTTTAAGAAGAAACCTCAAGGGTTTATAGCTAAAATTTGCAGTATCTATATGAACATTAGCCCACCAACCCAAAGAATTCAACATTTAGCCTTCCCTCAGTGCACAGATGCTTAACTGCAAAAAAGATTTTGGAAGTTCTGACCAGATCACCTAGTTGCTGTTCTTTGGCTACCTGCATAGAAAGTGCTGCCCTTGAAATACTTTATTGGACAACAATCTTTTCTTCTGCTCCCTTTCACAATAAGCAACCTGTACAGGCATTCACAGCTCACCAGTCCAAGCTACATGCACCATCCATCACAGCAAAGCTGCAGCACACATGGTCAATTACACAGTTGGCCAGCATACTGTGCCACTGCACTCAAGGTAAACAACACACATGCTTCCAAGCAAATTTCTCCACCTAATGCTTTATCTCAGCAATTTCAAATTGTGCACCCTAACAGCTCTGCAGGACACAGAAGAGCTTAGCATGCCCTGAGCCTGGCAGGATATGCCTTCACATGGTAGCACTGTATTTCCTTCTGCAAATTTAATTAACAAAGCAGATGTATATGTTCAAAAATGCAAGCCATGTTCTAAGAAAAATACCTGGGAAAAAAAACTCATTACAAAATCTAAGTAGAAGAGCCCTAAAGCAAGAAAGGATTTAAGAAAGCCCCTATGTTGGCATGAATTTCAATCAGTGTAAGATAGTTATTGAGACCAACTGAGAGTAAGATTAGAACAGGAAAACAAGACAAAACTTGCATATTTGGGCATTTTCAAATTGCTTTAAGTATCACAGATAGACCATTTTCAAAGAATACCTGCAACAGACATCTGCCACACATGGAAGACAAATAAAACATCAACTTGGAATTTTTTTTTAAATCTGCCTCACACAGAATGCTTACGTGGGCTTATTAATCGCACTTATAAAACAAACTGTTAAAAAGCCTGTGGACACAAAATATTTAATACATATGCAAAACTTATTTTGCTCAAAAAAAAATAAGTCTCCTGAAAATAAGTTAAGGCCATATGGTAGGAAAAGCTACCCAGTGTCTACATATGACTGTCATTGCACTATTACATTACACATGTCATTATAATCTTTAAAATAATACAGAAATATTTCAGACTGTCTACAAATCTTGGAATTGTATCCATTTACTTGGGAGACCTTAACACAATGATGGTAGCAGTTGTGGGATGCCTAGAAGAGTCTGTCAAAATTTCTCACTTAAATTCACTACTCTATTTTAAATACTCTAAAGAGTGGTCACAAGTTTAAACCTCCCTTTCAAGGAAAAAATCCTGCTTCAGTGTAAGAACTCTATATATTTCACACCAATTAGAAAGTCAATCATTATCTTCACAAACACAATTTTTTAAGTGAAAGAAATTAAAGGAATAATCAATCTGATTAAATTTATTGCCCAACACTCATCACCCAGGATTAATGCACTTAACTTGAAGCACAATCATCTTTTTTTTCCTACTATTATAAGTACAGCCTTGATAATACCTCCATTTGTAGTAACAGAGGCTTCTGATCACAGTCTCAAGTTTTCATGCAGAGCTATATTTGAAATCACAGTTGCATAGCAAAGGAAATTCTTATCTTTGTATAGCAAAGTTTGCTCTTGCAAAGTAGAGGCATCCTTTCTGTATCAAAAAATACTCATGGGACTCCAAACCTTGTCAGGCATTACTCAATAGTATGTGGGCTACAGACATCAAAACCAGTGCTAACACCATAAAGGCTGCATCATTGTGCAAATACCTGACAAATAGCTTGGGAGCTGAGTGATGAAAACCCCACTATTTAACAGTTAGAAGTGAACCTCCTAACAGCACCAAAAGATTAACTGCAACTTTAAAAGAAATGCTATTCTTCTCATAGTACACAATTTTGGTCAGTCTACACTACTGGAAATGTAAGCATTATTCTACCAAAGCTACTTTAACCTTTGTTTTCTGCTCCTCCTGGAACCAAGCCAATCCAGTTGCTGAGTCCAAGATGCATACCTAAAGTAATACTAATAAGCTTTAAGTTTATTCCTACCAGTTGGAATAAATGCACACATATTTGTATGCATTTAAAAGTCATTGTTTATTTTCAGGCGCAGACTTCTAACATAAATATATAACTCAAATTTATAAGCTAACAAACCCAAACCTAATCGTTGTCTTTTATTGTGTTTGCTACATAAACACAATACAAAAGAGTAATCAGAAACCATAGTCCAACTATTTGCCACCAGTGAACACCAGTGTGTTCACTGGTGTGTGCAGTGTGTGCAGGCACACAGTGAATGGTGAGGCCCCATCACTGAACCCTTACCAAAATAATACCCTGCAGGTTTCCTGTGATGAAGCACATTTATTCGTAACAAGGACACAAGAACAAAAAAAGGAGGTCACTCCTCATGTGGTTTTGAAGGAATCAAAATTGTGTCCTTTAGTGGGACAATGCCCATCATTCAGACCAGAAAAATCACCACAGGTGACAGACTATGAATGCAGATGAATTGCAACTATATACACGTCTGAGAGAGCTCAGTGTAATCCTTGAAAAAATTTACATACAATCTCAATTATTTGGATTGTTCTATAGGCCATGATAACCACAGCGGCATTCTGAATAATAATTCTATTAGGTTTAAAATAAGAGATATATTTACTACCAAAAAAAATTATAAAAAAAAAATACCATAAAAATTCATAACTGACTCTTGGGGAAGAAAGGATCCATGCAACATCAGCTACAGCTAAGGATTTGTAAAATAAACACAAATTAACAAAAAAAAACCAGGACAGTTTGCATAGCATAAAGCCCAGATCCAACATCTGACTGAAGTGAACTCCAAAGTTTATACCCTAACTAATAAACAAAGCAGGTTTGCCTTGTTTATTATGGAGTATTACCTGTGCATACAGTTTAGAGATAAAATGGGAAACCTTTGGGCTTTTGACTACACTGCAACTGACAGGAATGAGTTGAATGAGCAGAACAAAGCCATCAATCTTGCCTTTGGGCCACTAGCTGCTGCTGCTGCTCCTGGGCTGCAAGCCACAGCCATGATCCATACCCTGTTTCTTTAGTTCTAGCTGGTTACAGCCCAAACAACTAAAAAGGTCTTCTTAGACTTTCCCGCAACCATTCCCTTTATCTCATTACTGTATTAATCTATTGCAGTATATTTTTTCACAGCATTATTCCTGAAGGCCAGCCAAAACTTCCTGTTATTTCAGGGTATCACAATCAGGCTGTTAAGGGGAATGGGCTGGTATGCACAACCTACCTTCACTTCATTGACTGCCCTGGTTCCCAAACATTTCCAGATGCAATTACAGGCAACTGGAAATCAGTGCAGTGAGCCAAGACAGATCCGATGTTCACACTGTTCTAAAAGACAAGCAGCAGAATTAGCCTTCCCCTGTCAGCTACCCAATCTTGAAATAACACAGCACAGTGGAAGCATACACTGCAGCCCTGTAACTTCCAATTATGACATGAGTGGAGTAGGAAAGGAAGGCTTGTGCATCTTTAAGGCACACTTTTAAAGAACACAGGAAGCAGAAGGTCACATAGTATAGCAGGATGTCATTAATACATACTGCCTTTTGGGGTTTGGGTTATTGTTTGGGGGAGTTTTTTTGAACAGAATATGATATTGGTGCCACCAGACAGCATGTTAGAAGGGACATTCTCACAGCTCTACATGGGATAGTGCCCCACTCTTTACTAAAATTAGTCCATTCTCCTGTTAATCAGAAAACAAGCTCACCTGCCCTCTGTGGAGGCAACGGCAACATCAGCACCAATCACATGGTGTCCTTAGCTTTCAGTTCTTGAGTTTTCCCTTCTGCAGACCCCTGGCTCAAAAAAAAAGAATTCCTCAAGAAGCCAGGCACTTTCCCTTTTAAAAAATATCTAATTTTGTTTACAAACAAGATTGCTTTTGCATCATTTTCACCTAGTTTTCTCCCACACTTACAGAATGCATTAACAGCTGAGCAGTACTCCTCCCCCTTGTAACTTACTACACATGTCCCTCAACTAAATTGTTACTGGGTTTTTGTCATTTGTTTTTTCAGCAGAATAGGATGTTTCTTGTTACCACAGAACAGCTGAAGAATACATGATGTCAAGTCATCTTTTGTTTCAGGATGCAAACTAGTCTGAAGAAAATGCTGCAGGACTGAAAATGGCCCTGAACTGCAAAACTAAACTCAAGTAAAAGCTCTGTCCTTCTCTATGGCATACTAGCAATTTAATTTTTTTCATCTGGTATGTAAGACAACCATGAAGAAAGAACATCTTTAACCAGATATGACACTGAACTGACTCTGGCAGAAGTTAAGACAGAACATTTGTAAAGTTCAACTCCCTTAAAATTCATACACATATGAAATCAAGCTGACGGCAGAAAGAAAAACAGCTGGCAAAGTCTTTTTTTCATCAAATCTTCCCTTCTGCAAGTGTGTGCCACATGACCAGATAACTGCTCCGCTACACTCTGTATGCCTTAAATTAATTCTGAGCCAACAAAACCATTTCACAGAAAATTCTATGATCACAGAAATGATCATACAGAGATGGATGATGTAAAATATACTCAGCTATTCATAGCAACTGCAGCTGACATATATAGGTTTTGTGCACAGCCCGTTACAGCTGAATGTGGAAGGCAGCTATACCACACAACATTTTCTTAATAAAATACACAATCTGGATTATTTTTTCCAGGTCACAGATACACCTGTTATTCCTTCTATATAATAACAGCATAGATACATTTTCTAATCTATATCATATATTCAAATAGAGTTCTGTATCGTGGGGTTTTTAAGCAGAATGTGCACAGCTTTTTCAGAGCCTGACTCAACCTTCATGCTCTCAGTTTTTCACAGTCATTTTGTTTCTCATTAGCGATTCCATTTCTTGGCTGAGAGAGTAACATCAAATGCATCAAGCATCAATAGCCAGACCAAGCAAGTAATTATTTTAGACACATACAGAGCTCTAGATTACAGCTAGTGTCAGCAAAAGCAGTTTTAACCACTCCAGCACCAGAAATAAAAGACTGGTTCCCAACTTACGACCTCTAAAACTGAGCTTCATCTAGCCTCATAGTGGTCCATATTCATTGTTCACACTAAACTAGATAATTTCCAATAAAACAGATCTATCATTTGAAGATAACTTTGCATTTCAGTGTTGAATATGCTTCCTCATATGCCAGGAAGATAACCACAAGCACTGAGAGTGTGCATACATCTAGGGGAGAACCTGAAGATTAAAGCCAATGAGTGTCTGAACACAAGATCAGACACTGATCTCTTGTGGCTCATCTGGTGGCTGACCTCTTCTCCCAGGTAACAAGTGACAGAAAGAGGAAATAGCATCAAGCTGTGCCGGGGAAGGTTTAGACTGGGTATTAGGAAAAATCTCTCTATCAAAAGGTATGTCAGGCATTGAAAGGGGCTGCCAAGAGAAGTGGTGAATTACCATCCCTGGAATCATTAAAAAACTGTGTAGATGAGGCCCTTAGCGACATGGTTTAGTGGTGGACATGGCAGTCCCGAGGTAACAGTTGGATTTGACAATCTCAAAGGTCCTTTCCAACCTAGTTGATTCTGATTCTACAAGGAACCAAACCTGGCTTACAAAATGAACATGACTGGACTCCTGTCGCAATGAGGGACGGGGACGCAGTTTGATGCAAACAAAATGTCCGTTTATTCTCTCAGATCTTACACTTATAT
>JASSUY010031150.1:0-12386 GCA_032466535.1 Forpus xanthops | reverse complement strand
GTCCCTGCCCATAGCAGGGGGGTTGGAACTGGATGAGCTTAAGGTCCTTTCCAACCCTAACTATTCTATGATTCTATGCTGCACCACAAGGAGCTGTGTCCATACTCTTCTGCACGGTCTGGCAATGGCCAGACCCTCACAGCCAGGGCGCATCCACCAAGTACCTAACCTGCAATGTCTCCTACACCCGAAAGTGACACGAAGAGGGATTTCATTCCGCTTTAACTAACTTGTCACTAGCATCCAATTATAGAACCGGTGGGCTCTGCTGATTAATTATGGATTAACCACATGCAAGCCTTCACACAAATTAATCTTATAAACTCTGCTCACGCAGATGGGATCTTACGTATCCTTCCTCAACCTTTTGTACTTTTTAACTACGAACCTGAAAATGCTACAAACAGCATCACTTGAGCACAGGTTATTTAGCAGGTATTAAGGGCTGGAAAGCATCCCCATTTCCACGCTTCCCACATCCCTGGAGGTGACCTACACCTCACTGCTTGGAGGGTGACCACAGCGGCATGGCCCTGGGCACTGCAGAAGCTAGGGACGAGGCAGATGGGATGAGGCCTAAGCGGTCACAGGGCACCGGGAAATGAAAGTCAAGTGATTAGCTGGCAGCTTCAACAGTTTTGCCTCTAAAGTGCTTTCTGCATATTTTCTCAAGAGAAGCAAGACAGCGCTGATGAGGTATCTGACAAAACAGAGCGCTGAATCATTCCTAGCGCATCACCTCTTCTCACGCAGAGGGAATCTGCTGTCTTCCCCATCACAGGCAATTAAAATGTTCAAACGATTTCTTCTAGGCTGACAGTGCTTGGGAAAGACCACGAGACTTCATGAGATCAGCTTTTACTCTTTACACCATTCGGTCTGTTCTTTTCATCCCCCTGGTTCTCAAAGCATTTTACTGAGTGTGGCACATTAGCATCTTTCTCAACCCAAACCGTTTATTGCTTCAATGCAAATGATGTAAACAGACAAGTCATTTGCCTCTAGAGCAGCAGCAGCTGAACTGTTGCCCCGGTCCTGACTCTGGACAAGGTGCTCCAAAACCCCTCCATCCTCTTGAGGGATGGAAACAGAACTGCTGGAGAAGTGTTTCCATGTTCTTTCCATGTCCAACACAACAAATAGCTTAGTTCTTACAAGAGCAGCTCCGAGGTCCTCACGTCCCCATCCGTAAGGCTGACGTTTCTGTTTCAGAGGGCTCTTTGTTCCCCACTCCCCGGAGAAGAGATGCATGGGTCTAATTACAGACATCATCTGAGCAAGAACTGAACCATTACCTGACCATGGAGTGACTTCACGTTCAGCTGCTTTTGAGACTGAAATGGTGAGATGCCACCCCTTGGGAGCAGTCCCTTCTTACTAACCCACTGTCCATGCAGAGAAACTTCACTTTCTAAAACCCTCCCTGGCTAAGCACAGAGCAAGAGCAGATCGATGCTTCCACATGCAACTCACAGCATCTGCATCACGGAAGGTTCACAGCACCACGTGTCAAATTAAACACTGTTGGTTTCAGGTTTGGAAGCAGTTTTTCAGCGGCTGGGACAAAAAGCACAAATACACACTCATATACTTGTTTACTGCCAGCTTAGAATGCTTTGCTGAGTCTGACTGTGCCCTGAGTCTTACTTAAAGCAGCTGCAGCACAAGGCTGAAAACCAATTGCTCTCAGTCACTGGAACCAAGCTCAGGATTCAAGGAAAAGAAAATCCAGGGTTGTTCGAGTGCCCAAACCTCACGTTCACAGCACAGAAAGTGTCATTCCAAATGAGCCCCAGGAGTGGACGCAAATCTGCTCCCTCCGCTGTCCAATTCATCATTTTTACCCAATAACTCGCCTGCAGGTTTACAAATCACAAGGAATTTACCAAGCGTGCTCTCGTACGTACAAGTGGGCAATAAATCATCGCCACACCGAAGTCGCCCACGTAACGCACACAGCTCCAGCTTCGTGCCAGTTTCTATTGTTGGTAACTACAAAACCAAACCCCAATTAAACCTGCCCATCAGGGGTGTCGTCAATGACACAGTATTAAGATGGATATTAATGCAACTCTTCACCTTTCTCTCAGCCCACACTGCACCTGAAGGGGCCACACAGCCCCACAGAGCCAAGGCCACGCTTGGCTTCAAAGAGCTTTTCAAATGAAGTGGTTTGATTTGCATCCCAGCACTGCAGGACAGGGATGTTCCTCTTGCCACTGCTTGTGGCACCTCCTCAACCTCTGGAAGCATCCTCCCCTGATCCCACAGTTACCACCTCCCGCAGGCCGCCCCACCAGATTCACTGTGTGAGCACACATTAATGACAGCACCACCGAAGTGCTTAGGGAGTATTTTCTCTATTAATCTCCATCAGCAGCTGATGAGCAGCAGGGCGGCTGATGAAGATGAAGCTTGGTTAAGGTGAGGGAGAAGGACAGGGATGCTCTCCTGGATGGGAGCAGAGCCTCCCATGGGGTTTGTCACCACTGCATCCCTTCTCAACCAAGAGGTATTTGGCTTTAGAGCCACGTGCCAGAAGAGTGGGACTTTTAGCAAGAAGAATCATGGTGTGGAACCGTCCCTGGCAAGACCCCACGGTGTATTTAATGCTAATTTAGAGGACGGAATGCAGCGGAGCATTCCTTCACTGCGAAACACGTGGTGTCATTCCTTCAAACGCCTTCTGACCCCCAAACCTCCTTTTCCCCCCCAAACCCTAGAGCCTCTTCCATGTTTCTTTCTCTAACAACCTTGTCTCTTGGAGTTCAAGTAAATAACAGTTTGTTTCCTCATTATCTTTTCAGAGTTAAACTCTCCTTTTGCCTTCATTTGCGCCAGCTCATTGATTGCAATGCTGCATTTTGACACGGTCTAGCTTACAGCCTGCTTTGCTTTTAAGAACAGCAAACGTGGCTATTTACCTCCCCTGCCTCGAGGAAGGAAGCTGCCTCTCACCTGGCTCACTGAAAATCAATCACAACGTGTACTTAATGCTCTCCTTGAAGGAAGGGAGAGCAGCGGGATGAGAAGCCGAAACCACATCCCTGCCCTTTGTCAGCAGCACAAAGCTCCGCAGCTCCCGCACCCTTCAAAGCTCCTTGCTCTTTGCAGGTGGATGGCAAACAATTACAGGGGACCTGCGGGTGCTTCCTCCCATCAACTCACCCATCCTCACACAGTGAACCCACGCAGCCTCCAAGCAGCACTGAGCGCCTCTTCCAGCTCAGCGGTGAACTGAACAGCACTACAGCTGAAGGTAACATTAACAGAGGTTACCTCCAGCCCTTTGCTTTTTAAACTCAGTATGTACTCAATAAATAAGGCATTCCCTCGTCAGTATTAACGATGCCACCCCCCACTGCCAGTAGTACCTGTATAAAGCGTGAGGATCATTGCTTTGTTTCAAGGTCTGCTCGCAAGTTTAATCTGAAATAGAAAGGTGTTTCTCTAAAGATGTCAAGGAAAAGAGGGGGACTGACTTGTGCCAAGGCTGGATGTGACCGTGTCTATCAGCCGAGCATCCCTGCAGGGCTTGGGGAGGATACAGTACCCTTGGACACTCTTCCGAACAGGACCAGTTCCCCAGGGCTCTTTCACAGCTGATTTTGGGCACCCTACCAAAACAGCAGTCACCTTGTTCTATTGCCACTGGTTGGAGGGGAGCCGGTGAGGAACACCATTAGGCACAGACCTGTCACAGGGCAGCCACGTTCACATCCATCGGCCAAGCAGTCAGAACCTGAGCTGGTATGGAAACCCTGCGCCATTCACCACGAGCTGCCCGTCCCAGACCAGACATGCATTTTTCAGCTAGTGCCTTCCATTAGTGTCTCCAGTGCCAGCAAACAAAGCAATTTAGGATCCCAAATGCTTCCCGTGGGACGTGGATTTGCCGTCACCGATGTACCCTGCAGTCCAAAGCGTCTCCTACATTTGAGTCTCGCCTGACGTGACGCACGCAGCAGAGATGGGGATTCAGAGCTGAGAAACAGCAATGTTGTCAGATTTCCTCCTGCACACCTACAAACCAGCCCCATCCTGCTCGTGGCCCCCCCCGCAGCTTGCACAGAGGGATGTTTGCGCCCCACACACCCTCTTTGCTCTGCATCTTCACACTCGTGATGCTGGCAGAGCCAGATGTGCGCAAGAAACAGGGCCCACAGAGTGCTGGATTCACCACAGTGACTGTTGAGACACCAACTTATCTCTCCCTTGCAGAGGAGGGGAGGTTCGATAAGTATAAAGTTTAATGCTACTCTGTTTAATGATATTTTCACTTCAACCGAACTGTAAAATTAACTGAGAACTTACACTAAAAAAAGACTTTTATTTTATGCTGATCATTAACTAAGGAGGTTTCACACTTGAGATCTGTTATATTAAAGGGAACCGAAATTGCTTGTATCAATTACCTTATTCCAAGCAGACTGAATTCTCATAATATATTGAAACTGGTTTTTGACTGTGGAGAAGGAGAGAAAAGCAGAATCATGGGGGGGAAGGGACCCCTGGACCATGCCCCCTGCTCCAGCTATATGGCCTGCCATCACGGGAGAACCGTGAGGAGATGCAACCACACAAGGTTATCCTGTTGATACAAACAGGAGCTGGTTTATATCAGACCAGGGCCAGGACACCCAGGCTGGTGCCAAGAGGATGCCTGCAATGCCAGGGCTGGCCTGACCACAGGACTGGTCACTGGCTTGTTCTCCTCTATACACAGGTACTCATCAAACACCCAAAGCATCAACTCAGGCAGATTTGGAGTGATGACACTGTCAGTGCCCAGCTGATGGCCTTCAAATGCATAGCAGCAGCGTCCATCACAGCACTTTACCCACCTACACAGCCTGAGTGATCTCACCTTCGTATTTGCCCATTCTGGCTTTTACATTCCAAATAAACCTGACTCAGAAAGAAAGAGGAGGCTGAATGAAAGGGGAAACCGTGGTCCTGCCCGCTTCATCCTCCGTCTTCCTCAATGAGAACCTCCCCACTGGCAGGACACCAGGAGCTGCAGGGTGATGCTGGGCTTGTCTGCTCTCCCTCCACAGCACTTCTAATAACCCAGACAAACTACCTCGCACATCACGTGCCTGAGCAGACCCGGCCTGAAGCTTCCCCTGTCTGGCAGCTGCAGGCATCTGTTTCTAGAGGACCAGTCAAGGGTAAGCCAGCAAAGCAAGCTATGCCCATTATTCATTAATTACAGCTATTTATTTAGTGACAATAATGCTCTTTATTATTTGAATAACAGCGTAAGTACTATGGGATGAGGAGAAATGCTCTCACATGGAAGACAGTCACTGATAAAGAAGCACTGACTCATTCAGGTTGGAAAAGACCTTTAAGATCGTTGAGTCCAAAACATTAACCCAGCACTGCCAAGTCCACCACTAAACCATGTCTCGAAGTGCCACGTCTACACATCTATTTTTAAATGTCATTCCTACACGAGTCCAAGACTGCCTGCACACTCTTTGCTTAAAGCAATTGCTAGCAAAATGCTCACTCAGATGTGGATCCTCCTTACGCAAAGGGGTCTCAGACTTGACTGCATCCTTAGCAAGCAGATGGTCCAAGCACAGCATCGGCCCCTCTTTCACTCATCATCCGGAAGTACCTTCTGTATTTTTCACCCTATTTCCCTCACGTCTGAGTTGAAGCTGCACAACCTCTCACAGGCTTTCTCCCTCCATCACTGTGGGCAGAGCACGGGTGGCTTAATGACATGGAGCATTTGAACCCCAACCAAGGGAGGCACTGCAGCCTCCAGCACCCAGCATGTGGCACAGACCCACACTACCTTCTGTGGACCACAGGCATCATTTTCTGCCATTTAAATGACCTTCCTCAGGTTCTAATAGTTTAAACAAACAAAGGCACACTCAGCTAAAGCTGTGTTACTTTGTCATTTACCAAAACTAAATACACCTACAAGGACCACAGCCCAAAACCTAACAAACAACCTCAGCAGAACCATCCTCAGAGGAACACATAGACCCAGCAAGTGGAGATGGAAACAGAACTGACAGAACTGGTAAAGCAGGAAAAGCACTGAGGGAAACTGCAACTGGGACTGCTGGGTCAGAGGAGCACGAGCAAAGCGAGCAAGTGGAGAAGAGCATCATCCCAAACACCAGCACAATGAACAGGGCCGAGCATCTCCATCAGGACCACTGTACCCTTTGGCTACCTGCGCTATAAAACATATCCTCTGGCTGTCAGGATTTGCTATCAGAAATGACAACTCAAGCTCAAATAACTCACCTAAATTCACAGTGTCATTACGCTGTGAGAGTAGAAAAGATCTTTTGCCTTTCTAGCTTGTATTTCTCAATACAAGAGGCACTTTTAGGACTGACTTAGCACGGTTGGGTTTGCTAATGAAGTACGTATTATCCACTGCTTTCTACAACCACACACTGTTTAAACAGAAGCAAAACCTCAGTTGTTTGGGAGGGATGAAAGTCCATCCATCCACCTGCTTAGGCACCTATGAGCAGGACTGCTCTTCTTCATATACAGACATTCAGGGAGGTTTCATGACGCCAAGCCCTAAATTTAGAAGTCATCATCTCCAAGTTGGACGTGAAATGATTCATCACGGTGACAGCAGCAGCATGTGAAATGGAGTCATTTGGAGGGTAATGCAGACAGGTATTTATAAAGCACCGGATAATTGCAGGGTTTGAAGCCTTCTAAATCTTGATTGTGCCACCCCAGGAAGGTGCGGCTTTTCCTGTGTCTTCTGATGAACCTGCCACGGAGCAGGAATCCACTCATTTTCCTGCTCCGTTCAACTTGTCTTTTTCTGTTTGGCTTTCTACTGGGGCTTCCTGAACGCTGTTCTCCTCTGCCGTACACAACACTGCCACCTTGCCTCATCCTATGGCTGCCGATCACTCCTTTGAAGCATCCTGGCATTGCACATGCCATAACAGCAATCAGCACACGCAGTCTGAGGCTAAGAAACCACCAGTGACATGCATGAGACATCGGTTGTACCTGCAAAGATCTTCCAGCGAGCGAAGTTGCTAACTACACACCATTTAACAAAGCGTGGGCTTACAGAGCGTGCAAACAGAACATCTGTGGGGTGGAGGGAGACAAGAACGCACCTCAAAGAATAGAAATGATCTAAAAGCTATCTCCTCTTTCTCACTGCTGTATTCCCGGGCTCAAGCAACATGTGGATTATCTTCCGTTAGCATATTGTGTCCTCTTCCTTAACTTCCTAATAGAATGTTTATCTCCAAGGAAATTCTGCAGAAAAGACTGCATTTGCATATAAATAACAGACATGTCAAAACAGAAGATGCTGGGATTTGGTATTCTAACAGTGCCATACAACATTTGTGTTAACTCCCTTAAATTCCAGCAAACTCCCCAGAGTTCAATGACCACCAGTGGTATTGTACAACCAATTGCATTGCCATTGCCTTTACTAAAGCTGTGAGTACCGATTAGGAACTGCCCTTTTTGGCTATGTGCACTTTTGGGCAATTCTTCCCATAACCTAAATGCTGCTTTTTAACCCTGCACTTTACAGAGGGAAAGCAGGACACCACCAGCACCAGCAGGTACACATGTGGCTCAGGCTCTATGCACTGCAGCACAGGAGGTCCTCGAGGTAAGCTCATCTCCGATCCACCGTGATGGCTTTCAGATGGGAGCCAGAAGAGCCCTGAACGTCAAAGGTGAACTTCAATTAAAGACCCACTGTGCATTTTGCTCCAGACCACGGTAAAACCTTCTTTCCCTGCCAACAGCAACGTCTCCCCTGTTTCTGGCTTTTTTTAAGCAGCTATTTTTACAAGCCAGCTTAGGAAACACATGTGCTCTAGGGTACAGAGAAGGCAGCGCCGTGTGTAAGATGTAAGACTGCGAGGCAGAGCTCAGTACACTGACATTACAGAAACCGGGCAGCAACGGGAAATAGTATTTTTTACAAAGGTTACAGACATGACTGTAAGACCTCAGGGCAATCTTCCAGATGCTGCTTAGTAACACACAGCACTGTGTGCTCCCTCCTCTTCCACCGAGCTGAGGAATGCAGAGCGGAGCTGATGCTCACCAGCCACCTGGCACCACTGTCTGGGTACCAAGAGCAGGCACAGCCTTCACCAGGGAAGTAAATGAGCTCCAGGATGCAGCTCCTCAGCATGAGGAGCATCCTCCCCGCTCCCACAGTTGCAGCACATCCCAGTACATTCGCATCCCCCATTCCAACAGCTCCTGCAGTTCTCTTGCTGTTGTTTCTGCATCTATAAATCAACTTTATGCAAAGTACCAATCCCAGAACAGTGCAATAAAATACATCCTTATTTTTAGAATATCAACGTTTGCCTGAAAAGAAACAGCTTCCTTTGTCCTATAGGCCTTTGAGCATAACATGGCACAGACCCTGTAGACCTCAATGCAGGGAGGTCCTTCTATCCCCACAGAGCAAACTCTTCCGAACACCAGCCACCACCACCAGCACTTCCATGCTGAGCAAAGCAAACTGTGCACCACCCGTGTTAAAATGGGGGAAAACAGAAACTTCTTATGGCCATATTTGAGAAAAAACAACCCCAAACTATTTCAAGCAGTCGGGCAAACATCACCCAGATGGCAAGTTTGCTGCATCCTTGCTGAAAAATACTATGCAGCCAACAAACCCATATGGCCAAGCAGAGGAGCCACATAAAGATAACGATATGCCTGTACAAGCAAAATGTTAATGAATTAGGCCCAAAGTAGAATAAAATCTGCTACCTGGTACGTTACACCTGCTTACGGAATCGATGTGCTGATTGATTTCAGCATCCAGTGGTTCATATGCAAGGGATAGGCAGGTAGGGTTAATCCACAGATGCTGGCAACAGGCCACTCGTGTAGCCCATGCTGCTCTCCCCCACCAATACTTGCTCCTCTCTAATCTGGAAATGGGGTTCTCACAGCCTTTAAATTCCCCTGACTGGGAAAGGGATGAGGCACACAAACAGATGGTGGATAAATAAGATCCTGGAACAATCTCTCACTGCCTGTGGATTTATCTTCTTTAAGAAAGTCCCACTTTGTTAGAGGATTGCTGTGCTCACTGCTGTGCACCTGCAGAAAGGGCTGCATCACTTGGGCCACTGACTCAAACGAATGCCCAATACATGCCTTCAAGGCAATACATGACATGAATAAATACAGTTAGCATCAGACAAGGTGAAAAAACAATGACAGGGTTTAACAATATCAAGAGTTAAAGCCCAGAGGGAGTGAGAAACTCATTATTCACCCCACCTTTATTTAACTATGCAAAAAAGCAACATGGCCCCAGGCCCTTCACTGGGATTATAAATAACATTATAATACTGCTGCGGCTGGGAGACACGATGGATGAGGAAAGGTTTCTGCTGGGTCATGCAGGAGACCCTGGAAGGCATAAGAAGCGATGGGAAAGGATGCCTCAGAGGAGGCAATCACAGGGCTTCATCACTGCAAGTTCTCTGCAGGCATCCCAGTGGAGGATTAGCCAGAAGAATCGTAGCATCATAGAATAGTTAGGGCAGAAAGGACCTTAAGGTCATCCAGGTCCAGCCCCTGCCATGGGCAGGGACACCTCCCACTAAACCATGGCACCCAAGGCTCTGACCAACCCGGCCTTGGACACTGGCAGGGTGTTCAAGGAGTAGGATGGACCTTACCAGACACACGTGAGTAAGGCAGGAGGAAAAGCAGCCCCAGGCAGCGAGCACAGGACACACAGAGGGTGGCTGCAGGCAGCTCACTCAGGAAGGTCGGACTCAGGAGGGCAGAGAAGAGGCAGGCAGGGATGCAGGTGCTTTGTTTTACATAGGAGAAAGCAAATGTTGATGTATCTAAAAACAGTGCATAGGAAACCTTCTCAGAAGCACTCACAAAACTCTGTGATTTTTAGAGAAGTCCTTCATTTGTTTCTAAGGCATTGATGCAGCTGAGGAATGAAGAAGGGAAAACAAGGACTGCTTTCTCCTCTTGCTTGTTCCAGTAGAAAAATTCCAGACGAAGCTGCATGACGCATCTAGATGCAGGGGCAGTTTCACGAGGCTCTTGGGTATCGTCCTGCCAGTGATATCATTACCTCAACCATTTTTACAGCCCTGGTAGACAGAGAAAACCCACTGACCATCTCCTGTGACATCCCAGGAGTAATGCCCTCCCAAGGTTCATAGGCACCACAGGATTTATGGGGAAGGGCTCAATGTGTCAAGGTCAGATTATCAGCCACAAAAAAAAGCCCTATCAACAGCTTAGACCAAGAGGAGAACCTATCCTGAAGGCAGAGCTGGGGCTGGGCGGGCAGCTCACCAGCCACAGCTTGCTGTCCTCCCTGGTCTCCATCCTTGGTGCAGAACAACTTCATCTTGCTCCAAAGAGTGCACCAACAGCACTCTGCTCTCAGGTAAGGTCCCTTACACTGGGCTAATCAGAGGCTCCAGCTCCTCCTGTTCCCCTCTTTGCTGTCCTCACCGTCTCCTCCATGGCTCTCATCAACACGAGCCATTTCTGTAGGTTTCTGAGACGACATTGACCTGAAAAAGCTGTGGAGGGAGCTGACAACATGAATCTTTTATATTAGGATTAATCAATTAAAAGGCCATTACGGCAGGAAACATCAGGATGCTAGACAGCCAAACAAATCTGTGTTTATGCCCTTCTGCCTGGAATTCCCCACTTGCTATTTACCGTCACCCTGAGCCATCCCTCCTCCAGCCTGCTCAGAGGGAAGGGTCAACTGCCTCTGAGCTTAGGGCATTTCTGCTGCCCCAGCCACAGCGCCGGCATTTCGAGGTCCCGGTCGCATGCACGGTCGTGGTAGAAGACACAATAAAAGGCAGAAGCCTCTAATATGTTTCTAACTCAACAGAGGCTTTTGGAGGCTGTGCGTGTTCTGCCTCCTCGGCATGGAATTACCGGGTGCCCCCCTCCAGCCTGGGTACCACCGCAGCCGTTTCCACGGCAACGGCGCGAGCTGAGGCAGGATTCCTTCCTCATCAGCCGAGATGGCTCAAGTATCCATTACACATCCCTGAAGCGGACTGAATACCAAACACGAGCACTAACAAATCAATGACACACAGGGTTTTAAGCCCTGCAAAACGCTTGCTTTCTTCTGTATTCCCACGAGCCTGAGGCTCCCCAGCCAAGTTAGCATGGAGGGATTTTGGATTTGGCAGGAATCTAGGTGACAGATCCTCCTGAAGTGCAAATTGCCACAGTTCCACTGAAGTCAGCAGAGATATGACAATTTACACCCACTTAGGTTCTGCCACTGGGTAATTAGCACATTGCAAATAACTGGAAACATATTCCCAAATCAGAACACTCTAAAGCTTGAAGTAAGAATGTTTAAATAAAGAAAAACCCCACCACGTTTTTGCCTAGGATTAAGCAAACTTGCAAGCTTCTCAGATGGTTTACCCTGATATATTTCTGGACGAAGCAAAAAATTTCATCTAGTTACAGGTCTTTTTTGTTTCCCGAATGAAATCAGGATGAAACCACACCGGTGCTCCCTGCCTTGATGTACCTGATGCTCTTCATTCGACACTTCTCCTCCTAGGGACACCCCAAATGCTCTTTTACTGCTGACCTGCTTAACTCGCCTGGTGCCACCCAAGGCCCCAGAATTTCCAAATGCCATGGTTATTGCCATGCCCTGGCTTTGCCACCAACCCAATTTTACAGGCTTTGCTCTCAGACTCAGAGGTAACAATGCACACACTGAACACCTGCAGGATGCAATACCTGAGGTCTGTACGATTTCTCTCTTAATCAATATCCAAAAAGGTCAAGCAGAACGAACCCCTCATTCTTTTACGTTGGACTGACTGGTCCAACATCAGACCCAGGCAAAGCACTGGAAAAATGGATGTAAGATTCAATTAATAAGGAATTAAAGGATGTGACTACAACTAATGCTCATCAAGCTGGTTTCATGGGGAACAGCTCATCAAGCAAACCTGATTTCATTCTTTCAGGGGGTTCAAAGTCTGGTTGACAAGGCCAACATATCTGTAAGAAACTTAACACCTTGTACAGTGTTTCACTTAGCACCAGGCTGCATTCTAATGTTAAAAAACCACCGCTACCCATTATCTGTATCACACACATTGAATGGATTAAAAGCTGGCTACCTGTCAGATCTCGACAGCAGCGGTCAACTGGGACTTCTAATTGAAAAGCAAGCTTCAGGAGAGGAGGCTGTACCTTGGAAAGCAATGACTCTGGAAGAGTTAAGGCTTTCGAGTTGTCGTAGTTTGAGGCCCCTCAAACAGTTCTGTGCATCCCCCCCCCTCCCTTTCTTCCCCAGTCCCGGGGAAATGGGAAGGAGAATCAAAAGAATGCAACTCCCACAGGTTGAG
>JASSUY010031148.1:8119-32766 GCA_032466535.1 Forpus xanthops | reverse complement strand
AGGAGGGGACACCAGGAGGAAGCAGAGACAGGAAACCTGACCCAAACTGACCACAGAGGTATTCCATACCACAGCACGTCATGCCCACTATATAAACTGAGGACAGTTACTCGGAAGGACTAGATCGCTGCTCGGTTGGGCTGGGTATCATTCAGTGGGTGGTGAGTGGTTGTATTCTCTTCCCTCGTTATTACCCTTATCATTGTCATTATTGGTGGTAGCAGCAGTGGTTTGTGTTATACCTCAGTTACTGCACTGTTCTCATCTCAACCCACAGGGGCTACATTCTTTTGATTCTCTTCCCCATTCCTCTGGGAGTGGGGGAAGGAATGGGGGGGGGGGGGTTGAGAGAGAGGCTGTGTGGTTGTGGGTTGCCAGCTGGGCTCAAAGCAGGACATCCTGGAAGAGATCACAGACTGGCTAGAAGGCAGAGGGTTTGGAGCACTGCCTGAGGATGTGGTTCATGCTCAGGAGGCATCACCATATAATGAATCAGTAGGAGATGAAGGTGGTGTGCTTTGTTTGCAGATGAGTCCTATAGTGCTGTAGGAAACCATCAGAAGTGGAAAACTGCTGTGTGGAGTCTCCCAAGGCAAGTCATTGAAGCCACTAAAGGAGAAGGTGAGTCAAGTCTGTAAACCATGCCACTGCTTAGGTCTAAATATATCTTAGGACTTGAAAGGCAAATTCTGTGACAACATGAAATTCTGTGGCCCCAGAAATAATTGAATCAGACAGTTGGAGTCATTTCCAAAATAACCTCATATATTCCTGGGTTAAGAAACACCACATTGAGTGGGTCTATCACATCACCCACAAGCCTCTGGAAAGATTGAGAGATAGAATAGAGTGTCAAAGACTATGCTGAGAACGTTGGGCAATGGGGCATGGAACCACCGTGGTATAAATTTAGCTAAAGCCACATGGCTGGTTAACACCAGAGGATCTGGTGAGCATCCTGGTCTTGCCCAAACAAAACCCCTGCATACAGTGGGAGGAGACAAGGTCCTCAGACTGCACATATGGAAGTGCCTGGGGAAGGCAGTGTGGATTGCTCTTCCCTTGGGAAAAGGCAAACCCATTTGTGGGATTGTTTTCGCTCAAGGACCTGGGGTGTACCTGCTGGGTGATGCAGAAGGATGGGGAGACCTGGTTTGTGCCTCGGGGAGATTTAACCTTGGTGGGGGGAATAATTTGTGATGTGAGTTGTATGTTGTAGCAGGAAATACCTGAACCAACAGAGAGTGAGTTCCTCAAGGAAGTTGACAAGTGCAACATTGACTCAACCAAGCCATTGCTGATGCCCAGTACTTGAATCTACTGCTTCCATCCTGAGCACCCATCTTGCCAGTTGGTGCCCACATCAGAGCAGGTTCTTACAAACCTTGGGAGGAGTGGAAGAAGGCCATCGAATGGGAGAACAGTATCTGTCAGTTGAAGGAGAGAAGACAGTAAAGAGAATGTATAAATCTGTACACTGGGTACGAAGAGGGTTGAAGTACGTAGGGTAAGTTGTAAGTGTTGGTAAGAAGAGATTTCAGTAATGAGAATTAAATACAATGGGAAAGTTAGAGGATACATATATATATATGTATTAAATTATGTGAAACCTGAGCATGACACAAATGGTATAGAATAAGCAATGAAGATGGCATTGGGTCTGGCTGAGACAGAGTTAATTCCCCCCAGCAGCCTTCATAGTGCTCTGCTTTGTACTGGTATCTAGAGAGGTGTTGATAACACACCAGAGGTTTGGCTACTGCTGAGCAGTGCTCCCACATGCCAGGAGGGTGAGTGATAGAACCGCTTGGTGGGCACCTGGTGTTGCTTAGCAGTCACCCACTACAGATGCCAAACAGGCTGTGCCACAGCTCAGCTGGGCAGCCACGCTGCATAGCTGCCTGCAGCCAAACCTGCCCAGGCACATCCCAGGCAGGAAACTCCCTCCTGGCACCTGCAGCTCAGCCCAGGGGAACATGGGGCTCCCTTGAACACCATCAGGCTCAGGTGAGGCCATAGCCCTCTGTTATCCTTGGCTGCCCTCCCTAAGCCCTGCAGCAGCATCCCCTGAGGCTTTGGTGTTTGCCAGCCCTGCCCAGGGTGGTCCAGGGAGTCAGGAGATGGCACGGTGCTGCTGCAGAGCATTGTGCCCATCTTGCACAGGCTCTGTCCTGCTGGCTTGATCTTGCTCAGGAGGTGCTTTGCCCCTCCTGTGCTTGGTATTCTTACACACTGAATTAGCTCTCTAATAAATAAGTAATGATGAATAATGGTATTAAAAGGCTGCCCAGCTACAGGAGCTGGCAGGGAGGTCTGCCATGCTCAGAGGCTTGCTCCAGCATGGCAGGGCTGTCACAGGGACCTGGACTTGTTTGGAGAGAGCCCCAATCAGTGCTGTGAGCTGGGTCTGCTGCCTGCACAAGCAGCACCCCGCGTTTCTGCACTGGTGCTCGTGCGTCCATTGGTGCCCCAAGGAGCACCCCATATACCCCAGCTTCCCTTGGTCACAAGCTGCCATCACCCTGTGCCCCTGTGCTCTTGCTCTGCTGCCTCCCCCCTCACCCCCCAATGCTTCTCTTGCTCCCCATCTCCTCCAACAGATCACCACAGCTGGCATTTCTGTAATCCCTGGTTTCATTTAAATCCTCCTTCAATCTCATGCTTTTCCAGAGGGAAAGAGGGAATCAGCGCACCCGCTCGGCCCTGGGGCTGATGCCAGGCTCAGAAAGCCAAAAACCCTGGGATTCTTGGGGGGCCCCGACTCTTGCTCCCGTGGGAAGGTGCCCGGGACATCACACAGCCCCCAGCAAGCGGCGTCCCCAGCTCTGGAGGGCACCACGCGGCGATGTAAAGAGCTGACGATGTCCGCAGGGGGAAGCTGGTTCCTGCTCCCCAAGCCCCTGCACTGGTGATCCGGTCTCCCCTTTCCTCTCGCCCTGCCGCAGGCTGCGGTGACAAACCCGCACCACCTCACCGCTACTTGCCTTTTCACCCGTGTAAAACACCCGTATTCTCTGCTCCTTCTTTAACACATCCTCCCTCCTGTGCCGCGGGTGACGGCAATGGGGCTGCCAGCGGGTCGCGCTCCTTCAAGCAGCTGTCGGCCATTTGCCTCCCTCAGCGCTAACGGGGGATGCGGGAGAAGCCATTCAGGGTATTTATTAAGTTGTCTCTGTATCCCCCCCCGGACCAGGAGCGGTGTGCGGGGCCGGGACAGCGCTGCGGTGGGTGACACCGCTGTAGTGCTGAGGTGGGTGACACCGGGGCAGTGCTGAGGTGGGTGACACCGCTGTAGTGCTGAGGTGGGTGACACCGGGGCACCGCTGCAGTGGGTGACACCGGGGTAGTGCTGAGGTGGGTGACACCGGGGCACTGCTGCGGTGGGTGACACCGGTGTAGCACTGAGGTGGGTGACACCGGGGCAGCGCTGAGGTGGGTGACACCGGGGTAGTGCTGACGTAGGTGACACCGGGGTAGTACTGAGGTGGGTGACATTGGGGTAGTGCTGAGGTGGGTGACACCGGGGCACCGCTGAGGCGGTCGACACCAGGGTAGTGCTGAGGTGGGTGACACCGGGGCAGCACTGTGGTGGGTGACACCGGGGTAGTGCTGAGGTGGGTGACGCCGGGGTAGCGCTGCGGTGGGTGATGCCGGGACACCGCTGCGGTGGGTGACACCGGTGTAGTGCTGAGGTGGGTGACACCGGGGCAGCGCTGCGGTGGGTGACACCGGTGTAGTGCTGAGGTGGGTAACAGCGGGGCACTGCTGCGGTGGGTGACACCGGTGTAGCGCTGAGGTGGGTGACACCGGGGTAGCGCTGAGGTGGGTGACACCTGGACACCGCTGCGGTGGGTGACACCGGGGCAGCGCGTCCCTCGGCGGTGCCACATCTCTGAGGTGCCCGCTCACAGCAGCCGCCCCTCCACGGCCATGGCTGACAGGAGGGCAGGTGGGCCCGGCCCCGCCCCGCCGCAGGACGCGTGCCCTGCGCAGGCGCGGTGCGAGCCGGCACCGGCTCCCGGCGGGTCAGGCAGGGAGGTAAGTGCGGGCGGGCCCGGTACACGCGCACCCCTCGGGCGGGCGGACCCGGGTCCGTCCTTCAGGATCCCTTCTCTGGGTTTAGGGGACGCTCCCCGCTCCCTCCTCGGACGGATTCCCGTTCCTTGCTCCCCCCCCAGCCGGTTCGGGCTGGGCCCGCCGGAAGGTCTCTCCTCCTGCGGTGCTGGGGCGCGGGGCTCAGCGGGCAGGTCCCACACACGCGCCCCGCTGCGGGTGTCTGCAGGAGTCCAGCGTGAAGGGGTTCGGTCCCCCTGCGAGTCGGGGTTAGCCTCTGCAATGGCTTGTGAAGGGCTGTCGGTGAATGCAGGCTGCGGACAGCGTTGCTAACGTGGTGTCATGGGTAGCAGTGTACCCACGGGTGTCGTGGGTCTCACGTCTGTCGGTACTCTGCTGACCTGCCAGGCTCTGGAGTAGCCCAGTGTAGCCCGTTTGTCGTTTTAAAACATCTGCTGGTCGCTTGCTAACAGAACATCTCTAAGCAGTAACTTGTCAGGGCTGATGGCATCTGTAAGGAAGGGCTTTAGTGACATGAGGCAGGACCAGCTTAAACCCCCCTCAGCCAGGGTTTGGGAAGGGAAGAGCGAGTGTTTTGAACAGCTCACCTCCTCGGGGCAGTTTCACAAAGCCATCAGCCCCAGGAGTTACGCTGCAGTTCCTGTTTTGTCTCTTGTGGCATTCACGTTCTGGTCTTTGCTTTAGAACTACGGGGTTGCACAGATGCCTCTCAGATGTCCCGTGGCCCATCAGGTTAGTTCAGCAGTGCTCGCTTTGGGGTGTTTGTGTGCAGGGGAAGTGAAATCGGAGTGCTTGCTGCAGAACTGGAAGCAGAAGTTTCTGATTTTAGCTCTGTGGTAAGCGCTGGTTGAGTGAACTGCAAGAAGAGCAGAAACAAAGTGGAGCAGTCCCCGCTGTGAGTGATACAGAAAGTGGGGTTTGGCCTGGAAGGAATAGGTGGGCTGGTTGATCTGAATGGTGCCACTGCTCCCATCACAGTCGGTTGGAGGTTGGCCTGGTGTCATTGCTGAGCAGCACTGTGTGTCACGCCCTTCGCAGCAATGCTGGTAGCAGGTGTAAGCAAGCCAGATCCTGTTTCTTTTCACTCCAGGCTCTTCCAGGTGCCTCATTCTTCTGATTAGCAGATTCAGGTACGTGTTCAATCCTCAGCTGAGATCCCAGAGTATGTCAGTAAGCAGGCCAAGCAGATCGAAGCTATTAGCATCCCCTGGATTGAGGGGAAACACGGTTACACAGCCTGTGTGCTCCTGCCAGAGCTCCTTCCGTTTATCCTTTTCTCATGTTGGGTATAGCATCCATAATGTATTGACTCTGCCCTGCTAAAAAATGGGCTGTGTTCCATTTTACTTAGAGCAAGAGAAACTGTGCTCAGCGCCTTGTTCTTGCCTGTTTTACTCCAGCTGTCAGTACTGCACTTCCAGCTTCCTAGAGCTCTGCTGTTGTCTTCCAGCCTGGGTCAACATCACAGATTGAAAGGCAGTACACCAAGCACAGCTTTGGCAGCCTTGCTGACTGATATTTGTGTTTTAGTGACTGTTAGTGCTGGATAAAGGTGTTCCCTGACTGTCCCAGGACAGAAGCGCTGTACTTCTAGAGCAGGTACCGTGCAGACGGCAGCCAAACGAGCATCAGGCCTTTACCTTCACTCTCAGAATGTCCCTGGGATGGGGAGGACTGGTTGACACTTGGCCTTTCTCTTGCAACTGCTTATTAAGGGATCTGTGGTGTTAGCGTGAACCTGCATCTGTGCCCTAGCAACCTGGCCTGCAGAAAAGCATTGTCAGAAAAGAGCAGCGCAGAAGCTGGGGCTCTGTGCCTCAGAAACCCCTTGTGAGCTGTAGAGATCATGTGCAGAAAGCGAGCGCCGCTCCACTTGTAAGGTGAGTCAGCGTTCTTGGGGTGATTAAGAACTGGGTTGCCTGATGACTTGTATTGATGTTAGGCCTGTACGTATTTTATGTCCTTCCAGCAGAGCAAGTCAGATAGGAGAAATTGTTCAGCTAGTGACTGTACCCCGGAAAGAAAGGCCTGTGACGGTCATCCCTGGTGGTTTTGCTGTTTCTGTGAGAACACAGCCAGAAGAAGTGCTTAATAGTGATGGTATGTTGGGAAGAACTGGACGTGCTTTCAGATACAGTCTTCACCAAAAGTGGTATAATTGTTACTAAACTCTCAACGGTTGTTCTTACCTTGCTCTTACTGAAGCAACCTGCTGCTTTCATTTTGGACCTGATGGAGGACTTGTGTGCCTGAAAGCTTGTCCAGTTCCCAGCTCTAACCTTTCTAAAAAAAAAAGATTACCTCTTGTATATGAAACTTGTTCAGAAATGGGGATGGAAATGCCATATTTTTCTCCTCTGTATGTGACTTTCTGCAGAGTCTGTGAGCCAAACAGCTATTTTGTGCTATTTCTGAACCCTACAGATTGCCTTGGTCGTGTGCCCCTCCATCCTGCTGCAATGAGTGGCAAGTCCTTGCTCTTAAAGGTCATTCTCCTTGGGGATGGTGGAGTTGGAAAGAGTTCCCTCATGAACCGGTACGTCACCAACAAGTTTGACTCACAGGCTTTCCACACCATTGGGGTGGAGTTCCTAAACCGGGACCTGGAGGTGGATGGACGTTTTGTGACCCTCCAGATTTGGGACACTGCAGGACAGGAGAGATTCAAGAGCTTGAGAACCCCCTTTTACAGGGGAGCAGACTGCTGCCTGCTGACCTTCAGTGTGGATGACCGGCAGAGCTTTGAGAACCTCAGTAACTGGCAGAAAGAGTTTATCTATTATGCTGATGTGAAGGACCCTGAACACTTCCCATTTGTAGTCCTGGGCAACAAGATAGACAAACTTGAGAGACAAGTGAGCACAGAGGAGGCCCAGGCCTGGTGCATGGAGAACGGTAACTATCCCTACCTGGAGACTAGTGCCAAGGATGACACCAATGTGGCTGTGGCCTTTGAGGAGGCTGTGCGACAAGTGCTGGCGGTGGAGGAGCAGCTGGAGCACTGCATGCTGGGCCACACCATTGACCTGCACTCCAGCTCCAAATCAGGGTCTTCCTGTTGTTAGGGGTGGCTGCTGCTTTGGGAATGGCGCTTGAGCCAGCAGCTGGATCGGAACAAGCACGGGCAGCTCTGGGGCACTCTGAGGAGCATGGCCACAAGGACAATAGGTGGTTTGCTCACTGGGGGGTTGCAGCCTCACCATCCGAGTTCTGGCTGGATTTTTTGGGCACAGAGCATGTATCTGCAGGAGGGAGCTGTTAAAAGAGCATGTGAATGTAGTCCTCCTTCCATCTCTGCCTATTGTAGCAGGTTTAAAGGACTGGGTTGAAGTCCTTTAAATTCACTAAAGACAGTAGTGATCTGATCTGTACGAAGAACTGACTGCAGAACGCAGCTGAGAGTGCCCTAGACAGTCTGTGAAGTATTTTAGCCCTGAACTCAAACAAACACTTAGACCCACTAAACACATGACCTTACCTCCCAAAGGAATGGCTGCTCAGCATACTGAATGAAACCTGCTGTAGAGGCTCTCTAGCCCATGTAACTGTGAGAATGCCAAATACCAGAGTGGCTGAGATGAGTGTATCTGTTGTCTGGGATAAATGCGTTTTGTCCTGAGGCTAAATTGTCCTGAGAATTGTTACAGCTCTGATGTGAAGCAACATATGAAGGAGGGATGGACCTGTGTTTGAATGTGGCAGCATTACTTCTCCATAGCTGCCTATTCCTGGTCTGGTTTTCCCACACCTCTAACTCTGTCTTGTGTGAGTGTTGTCTTGTAGAGAGACTGCTTCTTGTTTAGTGTGTTTCCTTGTCTCTTGTGGAGGCCTAACACCAAATCTTGCTTTTCCTGCCTTGAAGCCCTAGATGAAATATACTGATGTGAACATTGCTGGGTCATGTCAGAGGGTTTAGAGTTACTCAAGAGTTCAGGAGATCTGGAGCATGAAACTTCAGCTGTTTTCTGTCACAAGTAATCACTGTGCCCAGATGTTATGGTCTAGAACAGTGGAAGGAGGTGGGATATCTCTGGGGTGTACAGGTAGCTGAGGGAGTCATGTGTGGTCAGCTGCTAAACCCACTCTGTGTCCAGGGCTGGTGACCACTGTACTTTGTTAGCTGGTGGGTCAGCATCTTCAGTTACTTTAGCACAGATGTTCCCATCTGGGTGCTGTGACTTAGCACTGTTTCCTGTTGTCAGGTGCAGTGCTACTGAGCACAGTTAACTGATAACCTTGTCCTGGCCCTTACTCCTTATGCAGGGGATCCAGTATGTTTTATCTGTAATTCATATAACAGACCTTATTTGTAGAGGATGTCCACTCAGTTAACTGGCCTTTGTTAATGGCCACTGCAACAGTTCCACCTCTCTTCGAGGTGTCTGGAAAGTGGTATGGGGGGCAAGGAACCTTCTAGAAAAGGATGTCAGGCTTCACTGATCCTGATTCCTGGCCCCTGCTAGGTGTTAGTTCCAAGCTGTTTGTGTAGCAAAGAGATGAATGCTTGCTGACTGCTGTCTTTACCATTAAAACCTCATGTCTTGCAACTTCCCATGCAAGCATTTGTCCAAAACTATGACTTTGCCCACAAGCACATAGGAGCTTGCCACGGGGAGAGCTTCCCTGAGTCCATATCTGCTGGCTGCTGAGTGCAATTCCCACTGTGATGAGCTACCGGATGGTAAACTCTGTATCTCTAATTGAGCAGCATCACTGATGCTGTGCTTTAGAGCAAGGCACTGCCCTCATGCTAGCTGATGGCAGCTAATCCCCATCACTGAACATGCAGGCAGCCTCCTCTGGGGGAACTCAGGGTGAACCTGCCCTTCAATGCAGGGCAGCCATGAGTGGAAGGGACTGAATGTTTAATGCAAAGTGCTTTGGAGGGATCTGATTTCTTTATAGGTAGAACACTCATTCACAGGGATAGATAGGGAGTGCTTGCAGCCTCTGGGAAACCAGGTCCCTGGAGGTATAAGAGAAGGCTCTGCCTCTGTAGATTTTTCCAGGATCTTAAAGTTATTGTTAGTATTTACTTACCAATGTGTGACCTCCCCAGGCCTCTAGATTCTTCTTCAGTTTAACACTGCCTAACATTTCCTTCAAGATCCCCACTCTGTAACCTGTGGTTCTGATTTACATCTTGGGGCAGACATGTTCCCCCAGAGCTGGTTGTGCAAGGTCCGGAGGTGGGACAGGCTCAGGCCTTGCCAGAGAGGCCACTGAGGGAGCTCCCTGCAGATGAAACTGCCACTTCCCATGGGATCTGTGTGAGGCCTCCTGTGAAAGAGGGCAGAGGTTGAACCTGGGTCGAGGCAATCCCAGGCACAGCTACAGGTGGGCAGAGAAGTGATTCATAGCAGCCCTGAGGAGAAGGACCTGGGGGCATTGGTTGATGAGAAACACATGAGCTGCATGCAGGAAGCGCTGGCAGCCCATAAACCAACTGTATCCTGGGCTGCATCAAAAGGAATGTGACCAGCAGATCGAGGGAGGTGATCCTACCCTTCTACTCTGCTCTTGTGAGACCTCACTTGCAGTATTGTGTGCAGTTCTGATGTCTTCAACATAAAGAGGACATGGAACTGTTGGAACAAGTGCAGAGGAGGGCCACGAGGATGATCAGGGACTGGAGCACCTCCTGTATGAAGATAGCATGACAGAGTTGGGGCTGTTCAGCCTGGAGAAGAGAAGGCTGCGTGGAGACCTCATAGCAGACTTCCAGTGTCTGAAGGGGGCCTACAAGGATGCTGCAGAGGGACTCTTCATTAGGGACTGTAGTGATAGGACAAGGGGTAGTGGGTTCAAACTTAAACAGGGGAATTTTGGATTGGATGTAAGGAGGAAGTTCTTTACTGTGAGGGTACTGAGGCATTGGAATGGGTTGGCCAAAGAAGTGATAAATGCTTCATCCCTGGCAGTGCTCAAGGCCAGGCCACACATGGTCTGGTGTGAGACGTCCCTACCCATGGCAGGGGGTTGGAACTGGATGGTCTTAAGGTCCTTTCCAACCCAACCCAACCCATTCTATGATTTGGTGATTCTGTGGTTGAACAAGCTGCAGTGCAGGAGGCAAGGGTGCAGTGTGCTGTTAGCTGTACCTTGGGTGCATGTTGATGTTGATAGCTGAAGTTCAAGATCCTCACTGTACACAGGCTGTGTAGACTGTACGTACAGAGGGTGTTACACAGCGTCTTTTATTCCTGACACACATTGGATCATTGACATAAACAAACCAACCACAAGTATTTTATTAGGCTTATGTGTTTTTAAAATTCATTTTAAAAGGCATACTGAAAGAGTTTGATTTATTTCAAAGATGCACGCAAAGGAGACAGGATTTTGTTGCAGAATTCCATGCCAACAGCCATCCCCTTTCTGTGTGCACTCCTGCTGTTGCGGTTGTTCCTATTGCTACAGAACTGGAATTGTAAAACCAAGATTCTACCTTTATTTAAGCAAATAAACCTGGGTGTATTCAAGTGAGTTCAGGAAGTATCTGTTCATTTCTCAGAGTTCATGTTGGCCTCTGTTCTCCAGAGGTATGTGGAACTAGGTTGGATATAGCATCTAGCAGAGGAGTCACAAAGGGGTCAGAGGGGTCGGTTATTCCTGTGTGTTCCCAGCTGAAGGAATACACCTTTACCAGCAGAACCAACCCACTGACCAGTTTTGTCTTTTTAAGAGCATATCACAAGCACTTTCATAACAGAAACACTCCATATTGCTTCCTTCTGCCACTACACTTCCATTTTCAGCCTGGGCTCTCAGCTGCGAGTGGGGTACTTCCTTTTGATTCCTTCCTGCAGTCTTGGAACCAGTCCCTTGGGCTGCAGGGGGCTGTAACCAGGCATGATTTCCTCCGCATGCTGAGACGGAAAAGAGCAGCATATGGGGACTGTTCTCTTCCACTGTCCTGCCAGGATAGGCACTTATTTTGGGAAGCCTTCTCTGTGTTTGCAGAGTCTGTGCCTGCTGTTTCTGTTGGCAAAACCTTTTAGTTTATTACCCTACCATGCCTGCTTGCTTAGCCATGCTTCCAGAGGCACTGTGGGGCTTCGAGTCCTTGGGAATCCTGCTTTGTAAATGTAGGCTGCAGTATCTTGAGGCCTCCAGCATTTTACTTCAGCTGCTTCAAAGTACACAGTAACCATGACCTGGTGGGAGAAGTTTCCAGCAACACGAGGTTGGGGGAAGCTGTGTCACATCAGTGAGGGTCTGTCTAACACCATCAGAACCACCAACTCCACTGATGTGATGTGCTGGAGCGAGGCAGAGGCAGGAGCAAAAGTGATGCTGTTCCCTCACCCCCTACTTTGTCGCTGCAAGCAATAGCGGAGGGCTGAGAGGGTTGTGTAATGAGTTGGGCAGAGGATGGATCCCTGGAGGGCGAAGTGTCTCCAAAGGAGAGCAGTGAGCTGTTTCTGCATGGAACAAATACTGTAGCATATTCCTGTGTGCTTGCAAAGAAAGAGAAGAGGTGGGGAGTTTCCTGGTGCCATCCATCCCTTTCTCCCACAGCTTTCTTGATGCTTTTGCTACTCTGGGCGAGCTGTAAGGCTGTGCAGCTGCCCAGAACCTGAAATCTTCTCTTGAGGCACAAGCTGAGGAGCCCCAAATGGCTGTAAATGCGCACATTTGCTCTCTGTGTATCTGCGGCTGCTCACACACCACCTGAGTGCAGCTTCTCCTGAGCTCCAGAGGCTGGCTCCTCACGGCAGTACAGCTGTAAGGAAGTTTACAGGAGCATGATCTCTGGGGAGTGCATGTTCTTACACGTTTGAAGGTGAGCATGAACACAGCCTGAAAATACCCTTTCAGGAGCCTCTGAGCCCTGCTCCAGGCTTCAGTTCTGAGCAGGGAGCTTGTTGCAGCTCTGGCACCTGGGGCACTGGTGTGCCCTGCTCTGGAGTGGGGGCATTCCCAGGTCTGCCAAGGTGGGAGGTGATGGCAGCTCTGACAGCAGTTACCCAAAGGCCTCGGGTGAAACCGAGTCCCCTGAATGGAGACAGGGATCTGGGACAGTCACTGGTGTCAGTGACATGGTGGGTGACTGCTGAGGCCATTGCTAAAGTGAGTGGAGATGGACAGAGATACCCCTTGACCCCAGTGCTTGCATGGCTGGTGGAGCTCCTTCCTGGTGGCTTAAGGGGGTCCTTTAGGTGCTGGTGCAAGTGGCCACATCTTCATGAGCAGCCAAGGACAGCATCTCCCTGTGCTGTTGTCAGCCATAGTTCTTTCCATGAAGACTTTCCACCTGCTATTTCTTCCTTGTCCATGGGTATGTCTTCAGCAGAGCCAAGCTTGTGGCAATAGAGAAGAGCCAGCTGGCAGTGCGACCTTCCCGCAGGGTGGATGTGCAGCAGCATCGTGCCATGGCCCCACAGGCAGCTCCAGCCCCTGCCAGGGCATCGATTGCGCCTGAAGCCAGGACAGGGCTGGGGGAGCTGCAGGTGAGGAGCAGCGTGAATGTGCCATTGCTGAAAAGAGCGAGGCAGCAGATGCGCCCTGTGTGCCTTCCGAGGGGTTTTGGATGGCGCTGGGGGCTGCACACGGGTTTGGATGGCAACATTGGATGTTCAGGGTGCGTTCTTCATTGCTGTTCCCTCGCCGGGCTGCGCAGGGCTGAGCGCAGGGGAAATGAAGGCATTGGAGGGAGAGTGCAGCCGGCGGCCACGGGGAGGAGACGGAGGACCAGGGATGCGGGAGGAGCATCCAGCCGGCGGGGCCTCGCCTCAGCGGAGGGCTGGGGAGCCGTGTCCATCCCTACCCCAGCACTCTTCGCCTTTCCCTGTTTATCACAGGTTTCTGCCTTCACTGTCCCAAGGGCTCGCTTGCTGTCAGCGGTACGGGGCCAGAGCGGCAGGGCATGGGGTGAAGGGCTGGAAGCAAGGCAGCCCGTGGGACCTGCTCCACGGTCCCTCTCCCCGGTCCAGCATTTGTGGGAGTGACCTGCAGGCACATTTCTGTCTCTAGAGAGGGGGACAGTGTTTGACTGCACTGGCTGCCCTCCTCGGAGCTCTGGTGATGTGGTTTACAGGGATGAGGTTTGGTACAAGGCAGGGTTTATGCCCTGTACTTTCTCACCCAGTTCCTAGAGCGCACTAGGTGCCCAGGGCAGGAGCTGTGAGGGCAGATCCCGTGTCCCCTTGTGGGGTGGCAGCAGGACACTGCCAAGAGCACACCAGCCAGGGCCTACATGTGTCCTTTGGCCCTGGGACTTGCCCAGTGTCCTGGTGCCTTCACACGCTGCCTCATGCTGCTGTCCCCAGTCCGCACCCCGGCCGGGGGGCACCAGTCTCTGCCAGGGGAAAGAGATGGTGTTTTGTTCCCTGACTCGATCCTGCCCAGGGGCTGATTGTGCACACACAGGGCTCTTTCAGCATGGGGAGAGGAGAGTGATGGCATCTGGGAACGCAAGGAATAAAGGGCCCCATTGATGCTGCCCGCAGCCCCACGGGTTTTTGTGAGCTGGGGCAAGGCTGGGGAACAGCCACAGTTGTGCAGTGAGCCAGGGCAGCAGCAGTGCATGAGATACACCTCCACTGGCCAGGCTGCATGAAGGGACTGAGTGGGATTTGGGCTAGAGCCCTGTTTAGGAAAAGCACTAAAGGTCCTGGCCATGGTCAGGTAACAGCCTGCTGGTGCTCAGCCTGCCCTGCTGCTCCATGGGCACCTAGCCATGCCAGAAGTCTGTCTCGTGGTAGCAGTGCCGGAGTTGGGAGCATCCCTCCATGATCTCACTCCCCCAGATGCTCCTGAGCACAGTTCCCGGGGGAAATTGCCAGGAGAAGCAATATTTGAATGGATGATTTTTGATCTGTGGAAACGTGCATCTAAGGGCAGCATTGAGTCAGGGCAGAAAAACACCAGGCGATGACCTCTCCATGCACCAGCACTGTGCAAACTGTTAGTGACCCTGCAGCAAATGGCATGCAACCACCCACAGAGCGCGTGGACAGGACATGTAGGGCCCTGCAATGAAGTCCGCCCTCGTGCCTGAACAAGACTGTCCTATTTCACACAAGGCTCGGTGCAAGTGAGAGAATAGCTCATTCTGCATGGCTCTGGGTGTACTTGTACCACGTGCGTTGCCTGATGGGAGGCCCTGAGCTTTGCTTGAGCCATGCCTATGGGTTTTGCTGTGGCTATGCTGTAGGTGCTGTATTAGGAGATGCTGTCACCATGGAGGCTGGGTGTTCCCATCACCAAACACAAGCAAGCGGCTCCTACAAGGTTCCAGCTTTCCTCTGCATGGCTGGAGGACCAAGAGAGGTTTTAAGGGCTCTCCAGCTACAAATGAATTTTGAAGGCAGGGTTATGAACCCAGTGGCTGGGATGGGAATGATGGGTGGGCAGAGTCCTGTGGGCACTGAGCGCTGCTCCTGTGGGATCTTCTCCTCTGCAGCCTCCCCTTCCCTCCTTTTTCCTTTGGTGGGAAAGGCAGCAGAACAAATGGACACAGACATAGATCTCGTTCAGAATGACCTTAATTTTATTTTCTTTAATTTTTATAAAATACACCTTGTAAGATAAGTCTTTAAAAACTTGCTCCTTTTTATTGCTTGTTAACAAGTTGAAATTCTAGATCAGAAATGAAGGAAACACTTTCAGTCAATGTCGTGGTTTAAGCCACTCTTAACGTTAACTCTTTCTGCTTGCGTGTGCGTGTGCACATGCGTGCGTGTGTGTGTATGTGTGTGTGTTTGGGGTCTGGAGGAAAGGGTGGGAATGAGGATCTGGTTATTTCTGTTAAATGGATACCAAAAGAACCCCAGCAAACCCTCAAGGGCGATGGCGTTGATGTGGGCTGGTTTCAGCCCACCCTGCCATCCCTCCTGGGCATCTCCCCCCTCCCCAGCCCCTGTGCGTTGGTAGCCTGGCCAGCCTATTTCAGCATTCCCGGTGGCAAGGATCCTTCAGAATGCTCTGCTCAGCAGATCTGCTCCTTTATCCTTGCCCCTGCTGAAATCAGCTCCTAACAAAAATATACTATTACTACAGACCAAGGTAAAAAACAAATCCATACGAGATGGAGCTACGCTGCCACTGAAAGTAGTTTCTCCAATAAATTAACACAGAGATTAGCATTAAGGAGAGGAGGGGAAGAGCAAACCAAAAGGCCAGTTGACAGGGAGGACTGCAAACAGCGCTTTGGTGGGACTGCCTGGACCCATGCTACCTGCTCAGAGGGCTTTCCTCCAGCTGCCATGGGGAAGAGGTTGTGTCCACCAAGTCCCTCGCACTGCTGCCCCGCTCCATGGGAAACACTGAACTGGCACCAAGGGGTTGCAGAGACATGCTTCCACCCCCTGACCCCCAGACAGCCACCTTTCCTTCCCTCCTCAACTCTTCCATGGGTTTCAGCAACATGCTGCCAGTCCCTCCCGCCCTGGCAGGCAAGAGGCAGTCGTCCTGACTTGCAGGAAACACAGGGAAAGAAGGGGGCAGAACAAGGGAAAAGTTAGGTTTGAGACAGGTGAGGAACAAACCAAGCTCTCCGACGCAGCGGAGGTTAGAAAGCAGATGTCACCCCAAAGAGCACCATTGTGAAAGGACGGGAGCGAGTGGCAAGGCGCAGTCCAGAGGGCTCTCCCCTGCCTGCGGAGGGATGGCTCTGGCTTTACGCGCCCACGGCATGGCACGGAGATGTCCCCTCGGTCAAAACTATCTGCTGCCTGGAGGGTAAAGCCAAGAGTCCCCTTGTCTACAGAGACACCAAACTCCTTTAGGCTTTAATAAGAGCAGCTGCGTTAGGGCTTTATTAGCATTGGGGTCAGCACTCTCTTCTCCGCAGTGGGAAGATCCTTGCCCTGACCTCCCTTTGCCTTGGCTGCAGCAGGTAACTTGGGGGAAGTTCATCTTTCTTTGCTAAGGGAAAAATAAAAATCCTTCTCTTACTCTCCATCCACGGGTGGTGACAGCAGACAGCTCCAGGAGAGTCTCTAGCAATGGTGCCAGGACTGGGCCAACTTCCTTTTCTCTCTAAGTAGCCTCTTGCTACTCATGGAGCAACCTACACAGATTTCCTCCTCCCAAGAGCATGAAGGCCTTTGCTCATCCCTAGGCAACATTGGGACACTGGAGTAAGTCCCTCCTCTTCTCTGGCTGGGCCCCTAGAGCGAACCGGTTACGGATGAGCAGAGAGAGAAAAGTGCATGAAGAGACGTCCATTGGTGGGAAGCTCTCCTTCCTGGTCACGCTCAGCAGGATGGATGCGAGGGAGGAAGAGGAGGAGAGTCAGCGGTGGAGGCAGAGTTAACAAAGGAGACCTGGTGTCGGGTGGCTGCAGTGTTAAAGCCTCGGGGTTAGAGAAAAGAAGGGTGTTTGGCTGGGCTCCACCACACGGGCTAGAACTTGGTGCCTCGGCCCATCAGCTTGAGGACGGCGAAGTTGTAGGTGGCCGCAATCATGAAGGTGAGCTGTGGGTGGGAAGAGAGTGAGCGAAGGGGCACAAGGTGAGGTGAAGCTCCCATGGGCAAGGAGGGCAGGAGGCTGGGCTCTGTGCTGGGGTACACCAGAGGTGGCATCCCCCAGCCCCACACCCCAGTAGGGCGGTTTTGGAGCCCCATGGCCCCGCTGCACCCGGGAGGACATTGCAGTGTCTGTTCACTGGTGTAAAGCAAGAGGAGAGCCAGGGAAAGGCAGGGGACAGGCAGCAGGACCTCTCCCTGGTGCTCTCCTAAAGCTTTTCTATATCCTTTCC
This sequence comes from Forpus xanthops, assembly GCA_032466535.1. Taxonomy (NCBI): domain Eukaryota; kingdom Metazoa; phylum Chordata; class Aves; order Psittaciformes; family Psittacidae; genus Forpus; species Forpus xanthops. The sequence goes on along the minus strand of JASSUY010031148.1, from coordinate 15,986 downwards.
AGCAGCCACCTCTACCTCCTTATAGCCTTCATTCACCGTCTGCACTTATGTGCCGGAGAATGACACGAGCACAGGCTCTGTCACATCTATGCCCGCCACCTCCGTTGTCCTCTGCCCCCACTTCCTCACCGGGCAGAGGAGAGTGGCCGGGCAGAGGGAGCACCGACTCACCAGTGAGACCAGCGTGGCGGCTGCCCCCACAAAGGCTGCGATGAAGAGGTGGAAAGTCATCTGGAACTGCAAGGGAAGAGCGGGGTGAGCTCCCGGGGCCATGCACCCGGCTGGGGAGCACGGTGCAGAGCCCACCGATGAGGGGGGCAGGCAGGGGGTGGTGGGAGGTGTTCACCTCGCTGGTCTTGCAGACGGAGAGCAGGTTGGAGCCACACACCTTGCCAGGGAAAGCGTTCCAGGGCAGGACGCCTGTTGAGAGACGGGGAGCCAGGTGAGCTGGGCACAGCATCCCACAGTCACACATGCACCAGTGTTTTGGGGCTATACAGCAGTTCCCCCTGCTTCATCCCAGCCTTATCTGCCCTGGCCTTCTCTTCCATTCCTGATCCTCTGCCTTGACCCTTCTGGGCAGTGAAGCTGGCACTCACCATACATCCTGGCATCCGCACACAGGGTGCCAATGCTGGCCGAGGTCTTGCTGGGGTTGGCAATGGACTGGCAGGTAGTCCAAGTGTTAAAGTAGATGTAGACGGGCACCGCAGAGCAGGCGAAGACCAGGAGCCAGATGATGGTCAGGACATAGGTAATGCCCACAAACTGCAAGGGGCAGCAGAAGCCGGGGCAGAGCCGTGGTTACTGAGCAGACAGGGACACGGACAGGGGAGCGCGAGGGTCCCCAGGCAGGACAGAGCATAGGGCAGGCAGGGAACTGAGATGCTGCCTGCAGCTGTCTGCACTGCCACCAAACCCGGCATGTCCCCAAGCAGCCAGCAGGGAGCAGCGGCAGAGCCGTGCTCCATGCAGCTCTCAGGGCCAGCCCCAGCCCCAGGTTGGGTACACGTGTGGGGTGACCAGTGGCAGCAGGACGGCCGCCACATCCCAGAGAGTGGGGGATAACCATGGCCAGGCAGGGTTTGGCTTCTGCGGGAGGGCAGCCGCCAAACCCACCTTGGTGTGTAAATGGGGCTCTCCTGCCCTCCCTCCGCCGTGCCACCCCAATGGGCCCCCAAGGGAACCGCAGCCATCCTCCTCTGCTCCCCCAGGCCATGGGCTCTGTTTGTCATGGTCCCCAAGCACAGTGAGAGGAGAACCCCAGGGGCAGTAGATGCTGGCACCGTGAGGATGCTCATGGCTCTCCCCAGCAATACTTAAACACAAAGCAGATAAATGTGGCCATTTGGGCTGCTTTTGGTCCCCAGGGGCCACAGCAAGCCTGAGGGAGGGTGTCCAGGCTGCGCTTCCCTTTGGGATACCCCCAAAAACCGGACGTGTCCTGCCCTTTGCCCACACTGTGCGTGGTGAACCCGCTGCGGGCGCGCGAAGGGGTGCCAAACCCCGGTTAAGATCACCTTGTCAGGATGTCCTAGCCACTTTCCCAAACACTGACACACTCGCTGCAACGAGTGAGCTCGCTGGGGGCCTCGCGCTCCCCTCCCTTTCGGGCCCCCAGTTACCGTTGCGCTGAGGCCCTTGCCGCAGATGGTGGTCCTGTAGTCCCCGAAGATTTGCCGGACGGCGCCGGTGGTGTAGAAGCCTTCGGCCAGCAGCAGGGCTCCGTAGAGGAAGAAGAAGGAGGCAGTGCCATAGATGACGTATTGAAAAGCGTGGATGCTGCCAGGGAGAGGAGTGAGCAGGGAGCTCAGCCCTGGATGCAGCATGGCCAATGCGACTTACCCTGCCTGTGCCAGTCCCGGGTACCAAACTGAATGGGAAAGCCACAAGAGCTGGAGCAAAGCTGTGCTGAGCTGTGGGCCACTGCCAGCTCCCTCATTCCCTCCATACCTACCCATGCAGGGGTCCAGCTCTAGCCTGGGTCAGATAAAAGCATGAAACACAAACAAGTCACCTCTGGACTTGTTTCATGCAGCTGCAGCACTGGCGCATGGCAAATGCAACCTGGGGTCTCCATGGTGAGAGCATCATTCTGGCCAGACACCTCTTCCTGGCACAGAGCAAGGCAGATGCAAAGGGCTCTGATGCGAGGGCGATGCATTGCAGCAGGGTACTTACACTTCGATGAGATACTCGTAGTCCTGGTAGTTTTTGGAGAAGTAGGTCTCAATGAGCTGCTCGGTGCCTGTGAGGGCTTCGTGCCCACAGCCACAAAACAGCGCTACCCCAAAGAAGCACAAGCCAGTGGCAACCAGCGAAGCAAACGGTGCCCCGATGAGACATCTGGCACAGCACTCGAGCAAACCTAGAGAGAAGAGCAATGAGGTGGGATGGGACTGCTGGGATGGGGAGTGCTCAGGAGCAGGCAAGCACGGCAGGAGGAAGGAAGCAGCTTGAAGGGAAACCCAGAAGTGCTTCACTGCAGTATTGGAGAGCCAAACCCAGCAGCTTCACCAAGAGCCCTCCGAGCAGCAGTGCAGCATCACACCCAAGCAGGGACGGTGGTGACAGCAGCACTGGGGCTGTGCAGCTGCTCCTGGGTATGAGGCGGACGGGGAGCTGAGGTGAGGCTGTCTGACCCCCGAGAAATGAAGTGGAAGTGCAAGGTGATGTAGCATGATGCCAGTGGGACCTAGCAAACAAGCTGCTAATGGGCTCCCTGCTGCTGGCACAGCGACATCAGCATTTTACTTTTGACACTGAAGATGGAGCAGAGCACAGCACCTCCAGAGAGACAAGCCTAATGGAAACCCAGCAATGTGTCCTGGCACAGGACGGGGTAGGAGGAGCTGGTATTCACCACAAGCACCCTGGCCTTCTGCAGGGCACTTGTCCCCTCTTGCGGTGCCCTGAGGGCAGCTTGGGGTGCAGCAGCAGATGTGCTTATGGAGAGAAGCTGTGTTAGTTCTAGCACATGTGTAGTGGATTTAGTCCTCCAGGGCAGATGCTTGGCAAGAGGGCTCATGTCCCAGTATGCTGGTAGGGAAAGTGAGGGTAGGGGCCAGTGTGCTCCTTGGGTTGCCTAAATGCTGGAGTGTTTTCTGCAGTAGGACCATGGGAACCTGCTCCTTCTGCATCTCTAATGTGCAGCATCATTAGCTCAGGGTCCTGATGGGCTGGGTTTGGAGGTGCTCAGCCAGCAGCTCTCCTGCCTGGTCTGGGGATGAGCAGCCAGGTGGGTTTACACCAGCATCTGGCTCTGGAGAATCAGTTTGGCTCTAATCTGCAATAGGCTTCTGCCCTGGCTGTGCAACACCTCTGCACAGGGATGCAGCTCCCCTTTCCCAGCATGCAGGCTCCGGCACTCCACTGTCCTGGACACAGCGGCTGCCCGGGAACATCCCATCTGTACATAGTGTTTCTGCCTTGAATGCCAAAACAGGCACTCATGGGAGGCGTTCCCAAACCCACGCTCCCTCCACGCATCCCACAGTGCTTATCTCCTCCGTCAAAGGACAAGAAGCAAGCCATGGGGTCCTGGCCAGCAGCGCCCTCCCCTCCCCACAGGGAGCAAGGTCAGTGGTGGCACCGAGGACAAAGGGGGATTGTCCTGGTACCGCCACCCCAGCGTGCAGGGAGCAAACAGGGAACAAAGGCAGCGCTATGGGGAGCACTGGAACCCCTCCCGCTTGTTTGCCTTGGACAGGGCTGGTCCAGGGGTGCCCCGCTCCTCCTGACCAGTGCTGCTCCCTGAAACCTCACTGGGACCCACGGGAATGGCCCTACACATCCATCAGGGTGCTGGCTCACACATGCCTGGGTTCATGCTGCTTTATGGCCACTTGGGAAGTGGCTTGGAAGGTGCCCTGGGTCTGGGCATGGTGAGTGGCTCCAGTTTGGGGAGTTCTATGCATCCCTGGATGCCGCAGCTCAACCCCTCCAGCTTTGGGATCTGAGCTGGGGAAGCCTGGAGAGGGGAAGGAAGGAAAGAGCCCTTGTGCTGCACAATCCTGGGCCTTGTACCCAGGCTCAGCTGCTGCTGGAGCCAAGCAATAATACAACACAGACAGGAGGAGGAGGCAGGGCAGCCCATGGCACCCCTGGGAACAGAGCACCCTGATGCCATGGGAGGTATGCCAGTATTAGCTCTGGTGCATCCATAGGGATGCAGAGGCACAAGGAGTGCCTCATCTCGCGCCTCTCCATCCCTTGTGGGGAGGGCTCAGGTGGGAAGGCAGTGGGGATGGCATCTGTCCCCAAAGACAGCACATGGGCACACAAGGATGGAAAACCGCTTTGGGAAAGAGTCCCCACCATGCCAGGGCATCACCCGCAGCAGCTCCCATGGCCAGCGCGGCCACACCAGGGCCCCAGGACCTGAATGCTGACAGAGAGAAGTTCCAGGGGTCCCTGCAGTGGGACCCCAGAGCCACCACCAACCACCCTCAGCCCATACTCACCCATGGCGCTGCACTTGGTCAGCTCCCCCGACCGCCCGCTCGGCTGCCTTGGTGCAGTGCCTTGGAGCCCTCCTCCTTCCTGATGGTCCCTCGCCCTGTATTTCCCCTTCTGCGTGCCTGTCCCGCTCTCCAGCAAAGAAAAGGGCTCTGTGAGTGACAGCCACCCCCCTTAAAGGGACAGGACCCGCCCCTGCCCCTGCCGCTCTGCCACCCCTTGGCTGCCAGCGCCGGGCTGCCCCGGACACAGCTGCCCACGGCCCATGCAGGGCTTTAGGGTGTCCATGGGGTGTCCCCTCATTGGTGGCTATGGGTACCCTCCACTGCTATGTTTGCCCCCGGCTGCCCACTGTGGCAGTGTGGGAGCAGTGATGTCCCCTCCCCAGCATCTGCCAGAGGGGAATGGGGACCTGCTTTGAGCATTAGGGGCTCCAGACTCTGAGTTTTCCCCCTTTCAGTGGGAATTCGGCAGCATCTGCTTTTCCTGGACACTTGGCCCCATGGGGGAATGGCACTTGGGTGGGTACTGCCATGGGGTCCCCAGGTAATGGATATGGCTCCAGCATATGGAGTAGCAGGTGGATCCAGGCCCCTTGGGTGCTCCCATGGGTACCACAGCTCCATGGATGCTGCTGCCAGGGAAGCCTGCAGAGGGCAACCAGCTCCTTCCCAGCAGGCACAGGCTGGACAAAGCCCTGCTGTGTCCCTCAATGCCCCGCTTCGTGCCAGGCAGCGAGGTGGCAGGGGCTGTCTGCCCCCAGGGCTGAGGACACTGGTGGCTCCCTGTGAGGCTATAGCAGAGCAGGAGTGGGCTGGGACACCTTGTGGGGCCCCTGCCCCTTCTTTGCCCACCCAAACAGCCATCCCTTGGCTTGTCTGCAGGCGAGCTGTGAGGAAACATCACTTGGGCACCTCTGCAGATGCTGCCAGAGCTTTATGTGGGCCAAATTGCACCTCAAATAGGTGAGACACCACCCCTGGTGCCACAGCATTGCTCCCTGCCTTGTTTCCCCATGACAAGGTAGCGTGGCAGAGGGTGTCCCAGCCAGCTATGGAATGGGAAGGGCTGGGAAGGAACAGCAGAGCTGGGAGAGCCACCACTGTGGGTAGTGCCCTTGGGCATATCCTTTAGCCCTCCGGGTAACACCCAAGTAGCCTGGCAGGGATGTCACCTGGCCATGGTCACCTTGAAATGGCCATGGCAAGGTGACAGCCTTAGAACATCCCCTTGGAACATCCCCTTGAAAATAACCCATAACCCTTAGGGCCATCGGGAGCCAGCAGGGCCCAGCCTGCACTCCAGCCACCAGGAGGAAGAAATACAACACAAAACCCACTCACCCACAGATATAACATATAAAATATAATGTAATATGTAGCAAATATGACACTGGGAATAGAGAAATTATAACTCTTTTTTCTTTATGCGGAAGTTCCAGTCTCCGATTTCTGATACCCTGGGGAATAGAAGTGACAGCTTTAGCCCATTGGGGAGAAGGTGGCAGCTGAGAGGGGCTGTGAGCTCTGCACAGAATTCCTGGTGATCTTGCACTATTTGTCAGCACACATTTGCCTCCTGGGATGAAAGGAGGATGCCATCGGCATCACCTGCTGGAAGTAGGGACCAGTCCCACTCCCCAGGGTTATGTGTGACCACAGGGATGCTCTCCCTTTGCAACCCGGTTGGAGAAGCTGTGAGTGCCTCTTCCGCAAACCCTCAGTGCACAACCACACACTTCCATATACTCTGAGCAATGCTGCAGCTCAGCCTGTCCCTGGATGAGGCCCCGAGGGCAGTGTGTGGCTGCAGGGAGCCTGCCAGCCCACATAGAGGTTTCCTTGTTGGCTTGTCCCTGCCAGAGAAAATGCTGTTTCTCCAGCAGGGAAGAGGAGATGCATCCCTGTTTGCCAGCCAGGAGCAGGCTATGCCAGGCTGGCAAAAATAAACATCTGATAACCTTGCCATTTGCTCTGCCCCTTGGGCAGTGGCCACTTATGTCCAACACCCACATGGCCATAAAGGACGTGGCTACCTGTATTCATTAATAGACCATGGGACTGCCCCTGGTGTGGGCTAGGCATGGAGAAGGCTTTTCTTTCTTAGCCACCTGCAGTCAGCACTGAGACATTGGAATGGGCTCCACCAAAACAAAGTACCTGGAGGAAAACACAGAGACATGTCCCTGAATGCACCTCCTGCATGGCAAAGCCCTTATGGGCTGTTTGTGGGTTTTTCCATCCTCCATGCTTCGCGGCTGTGGCTCAGGCTTTCCCACAGGGAAGGCAAGTTTGGGGCTGGGGGGACAAGCAGGTAACAACAATGGTAAAGGGAGAGCAACACGTGCTCTGCTCCCATGCATTAGGGCAAAGAAGCAAGAGGAAAGAGCAAGCAGGAGCATATGGGGCAGAGGACCAAAGCATCCTCCCTATCCCCATCCCCATATGCAGCCATCTCACCCGTAATCACCACAGACAGCCTGTCATACCTGCTCCCATCATGCTGATGGCATGGGACAGCCTCTTGCTTGCCCTGGCCACCCGGCACTCACTGGGCAGGCGGGCGGCCCTCTCTGCAGCTACCCAGGGGCCAGTCACAGCAGGGACAAGAAGGTTCCTGCTCACTCCCTGCTGCATCAGCTCTGCAGGTCCAGGGAGGATTTCCACCACCACCCCCAACCGATTCCTTTGTTTATATCCCAATGGACTCATTTTCTGCACTGCCCTGGGCACGGGGCCGGGTTTTCAAAGGCACATGGTGGCCAAAATCACATTCAGCAGTGGGTGCTGACCTTGCAAAACACAGAAAGCATCCCCCCATCCTGCAACCCCAAAATACAGGCACAGCCCGGTACACCCAAGAGGAGCCAGTAACAGCACATGCAGCGCCCTTATCCATTATAAATGGGGCAGCGGGAGAAATCCCTGTGTATCCTGTCACAGCTGAGAACCTTGCTGCTATTTTTAGTCATCCGCTTTCCTGGCCGTGCTGAATTTCTTGTTATCTGCTGCTGATTTTAACTGTCCTTCTCCATCGCCTCACTGCCTCTGCTCACACATCACGGGGCAAAACCACCCCAGATGGGGAGCTCAGGATGTGTCCTGTGTCCAGGGTGAGCCATGCAGCATTCCAGGGTGTTCCTGCCATGTGAAAGGTCCCTATTTCCCAGGCAGTCCCATCCAAATGGAGAGGACATGGTGACCGCAGGAAGGTCGTGGTGGCCCTGGCAGCATCTGTCCAGCTGCCTCCTTGCAGGGCTGCCAATGATGGGCACCGCTGCCCAGGCCTGGCTGCACTTGCTGTCCTGTTTGCATTCCCGGGTTGGGGCAAGGCTGAGAAATGTGGTAATTACATTAAACCAAAAAGGAATTGGGCAGAGGCTGGTAGAGGATGGGGGGGGGGGGGGGGG
>JASSUY010031143.1:75895-87556 GCA_032466535.1 Forpus xanthops | reverse complement strand
CTGGCCAAGCATGACGTCTGGGGTTTTACCCCAGCTGAAGCTATGCCAGAGCTCCATGTGAGCAGCAGAAAGGTGGAGGACTCCTGGAAGCAGTATGGATTTATGCCATACCTGCTGGCAAGCTTTGGAAAAGAGTGCTCAGAGAGTTTAGGTATGTGATGTACTATGGAAAGGAGACACAAATAGTTAAGGAGGGAGTGATGGGTGTACTCAAGTCAGGAAGCAGAGCAGGGAGAAGTTGGAAGAGACACAGGCAGTGCATGCACTTGGGTTGAGTGCTGACTCTTGAAGAAAGGATCTAGGAGTGAAAATTGTTAGCATTGCAGATGGAGGGAGGAATAAGTGTTCTACTTCCAGTTCAACTGCGTGGTACAACAAATGCAATGAAAAGAGAGATACTGGCAAGATCTGTGCACGTTTGTGAGAAATCATTGAGCTGTTCATGCTGTTTTCCTTCTTCTCCATCATCTTTCATAATGCCAGAGATGATGCTAGGACCCTGAAGAAATAATGCAGTCTTTTTATAGCAGCATGAGAGGGAGAAAAGCAGAACTTGGTTATATTCTAATGGAATTAGAAATCAGCATTTCCATGCCTCGTTTGCTGGAGAGTCCTTCCTCATTTGTTAATGTAAGTGGTCATGAGGATAGTATGATTTATTTTCCTTGGTATAAAAATAGGGGCCTTCTGGCCACTAACAACAGTATTTATGAAAATTCATGAGGTCACTTACGTAGTGCTTTGAAACTAATTGCAGCTTAGTACATGTGTGCTACTTCAGTACTTCTCAGGTGGTTAACATTATAATCCCTCAAATTTTATTGCAAACTGAAGTCATTCAGGTGACAGCTTCACTAACACAGTTAACTAAAGACTGTTTTGGCTCTGCAGATTAGGTAGTTCCTGTAACTTTATGTTCTGGTTGACTTTAAGCTTTCTGTCCTTCACACACTGAGCTTGTTTCTCCTACAGCCTCTGGTCAATGTCTGATGCGGATTAGTTACAGAGTTGGTCTGAATCAGCCTGAAGCTCTGTGACATCTAATGAACACTCCTATTTTCTCCTTGCCAATTGATTTTCAGTTAAAATCTCTTGAAATGACTTGGATAAAACACACTCATCTTAATTCTACAACATGCAAAGTGATTAAACAAGATATTTCCTTGCCTTTGTATTTATGCTCATGAGCTGGTCAGTTCTGTGGTTGGAAAGGTTTGCTGTTCTCACTGGGTCTCGCTCTGAGATGCTGGCTACTGCGGAGTGGCTAGTGCTGGTGCTGCCTATCTAACACTGAGGAAAGCACTTCTGAGTAGAGTACAGTTGTATGCTGCTTCACTGCCTCTCACTTCAGCAGGTGCTGTGAACTGGCATTTGCTATGAGAGTCGCGCACAGAGGAGCGTTCTGAAGTAGTCTTCTCATTCTCTGACAATGGGAAAGTGGGACGAGAGATGAGTAGCTCAGATGCACCATAAGCTTTGAATGTGTTAAAGTTTTGTTCCTGTTAAAAGAAAACTTTTGGGTGGGTTTAGGTGTTTGCTACCAGCAATTGCTGATCTGCAGATAGTTACGGTTTGCCCTATTTGCAAATTACGCTAAATATTATTGTCTTGTTTTGTTCTTAATGCCACGAACCTGAAGTGCGCAGAGACAGTGACAACACTTTGTTCTGTCCGTATCTGCACAGAACTGCAGACATGGATGATACAGCAAGGATGGCAGGATGTGCATTTACCTCTGGATCGTGTTTACTTCTGTGATATGTCTGCAAGTGCTAGATCAGATTATAGAAGACAGGAAAAGGCGTGTTCAGCTCAAAGTTATGCTGCTAGTTTTGCTGCAGCTTCCCTGCAGCATTTTCCTGTTGCAGAGTAATATTCTAGAAGAGTGTTGTTCAGTTGAACTGACTTTTATCTTGTCCCGGTGGGGCTTTTGTGGGTTGTCTCTGAATATTGGTGAGGCTGTTGTACGCACAAGAACATTACACTAACTCTACTGGAAATGAGTCCTCAAATGGCCACTGCAGAGTATTAGCAAAACTTACCATTCATTCAGGTGTGTAGTCAACACATCCTTGAAATGTGCTTGATTATAGTGATCATGATGAGGTCAGTTGTGTTTGAAGCCAGACCAAGTTGCCAAGTGCAAGCACTTTCTCAAATGTGGACGCCCATCTTATGGTCAGGACTTCAGCATCTCTCTGAAGTCACAAGTGTAGAACCTGGAGAAACAGCATCTGTCATTCATTAAAAGCATCTACAGTATATTTGTGACACTGAATTTCAGAAGCCTTTCAACACCTTGTGCCCTCTGAAATGTGCTAATAACTCCTCCCAGTATTCATCCTCTGCAGCCTCTCTACACCCCAAAGTTGAGGGGTGGCAATGTCTTTCCCCATCTGCTTCCCCAGATCCCCTCTTGTTTCTGCGATTGGGTGTGGGGTTGCGCTGGTCTGTTTCTAGGTGAAGTGTGGAGGTGGTGCTTCTGTAAGCATGTGCATTGGCTTTTTGGCCACTTAATCATATAATTCAGAGTTAATTTAAGTATAATGTTGTAATTACACTGTATACTGTTCATAATTCTGTGGGGAAAACAAAACTGCTGCTTTGTGTTGAAGTACAAACTATTTTCTCCCCTTTCCCCAGTCAATAGGTCACTGAACATCACATCACAGGGTGATGTGTGTACTACTGTACACATGCATGACTTCTTAAACTCTTGGAAAGGTTAGAGCCACTTTTGGTCTTCACCTGAAAAAGATTTATCAAATATACTATGGACAGAAAAGTGCTTTACAATTTTATACTTAAAAATGAGTCATTTAAATCTTTAGAAAAGACTCTGAGTTTTTGAGGGTTTGCTGGTTTTGCTGTCCCAGTGACAAGATAATGCCGATTTTGAGTTTGCCTTAATAAGGTTCTGTATGGGCTTAACACTAGAGTCCAACAATGAGGAGGTTTGAGTTTCCTTACTCTGGGTTTGTGGCCTGAAACCCTTCCATGTGTGTACTGGTGCTTTGGTAGTGGGAATTGACTAATGCTGAGTGAACTTTTACACTAATTTTAGTGGCATTTCTTTATCGTTTTTCAAATTGGGATTAGGATTTCTGCTTCTGTCTATGCTACTTTTAAAATGTAGTTTCACAATACAGTGTGGGAGCAGAGCCATGTGTTCTTATACGTACTCTGTCTTGACAAGCTCTGTCGTGTTGGTAATCACGTGCCTTAGTTCCCTAAATATTTGGTTGCAGATTACTAAAAGTTGACCTACTTGCAAAAATGTGCATTTCTGAAGCTTGCTTAAATAAAGGTGGAATACGTTTTGCCCTTCTGGATATGCTGTGCGTGCCAGCAACCTGAAGGCTTCAGGGGAAGAGACTTTCACACGTCTTGAATGTGTGAACCTCTTCTCAGTACATTCTTTTAAATGTGTTAGATGAGCTTTTGCTGCTTCTGCTGGTTACAGAGTAACATGAGACCTTGGTACAAACAGTCGTTCAGGGCCCATTACCTTGCTGGCTGCTAACCTGCAAGGTCCTACATGTTAGTACCTGTAGAGCTATCTCATTACATTGCTTCACATGATTTAAACATAGCAATGGCTGTGCCATTCTCTGTCCATTTAGAAATGACTTATTAATGTAAGCCCAATCTACACTACAAAGTGGCAGTATTTGTAGCTGTCAGCAAACCTTTGTGCTGGCAAAACATGTGGTATGAATGCAGCCCTGATCTTCCATCTATATACTGTGCACCTGAGGCAAAGAATATGGAGCCACCTTTTTCATATGTAAATATGGGATCCTTTAGGATTAAGGTGTGATGCCAGGAGCAGTGTTGTGCTGCTGCTCCCTAATTTGAGCTTTAACTAGACTTCAGCCTTAGAGGCCAGTTAAGTCTGCTCTCACTGAGCAGGTATAACACTGGTTGCATTTGGATGACTTTTTTGGCTGTATTTATTAACCTAAACTTGAGTTAATGCCATATGCTATTTATATGTTCTCAGTTCATGCTGCACCTCTTATGCAGAACTAGCAAAGTGGAAGGAAACTTCATCTTGTGGTAGCTGTGGAGTTGCTTAAGAAAATGTGAGAAGACTTAAGTGCAGCTGACCTCACTATGTAAGAAAAGCAGTAAAGTACTAGTATTTCACACAGAAGGCAAGATAATCTCCATGACAGCATTTTGGCTACTGACACTTGTTTTATTGGTGGTATCTTAAATTTACCACAAATCAGTTGCGAAACTCAGAAAGTACAGAGCCTGTCCTGTGCGGAACAGGGAGCTGGGTGACGGTACTGATGGAGTTAGCTCAGACCAGGTGGTATCTTGTTCTGGAATATGAAGCCTTTCTTTCTGTCTTAAAGGTAAATAAATGGGTCATAGAACACAATATTAGTTAAATTGTCAGCAAAAAATGTATTTAATCCAAATGCAGATCTCTGAATAACCCTTATGCTCTACAGCCAAAGTAGTTTGATGGGTCACATTTAAATAGTGCCTAAATAAAATGTTGACTGTTACTCCAGAAGCAAAAGAAGGTCCCAAACTGTTTTCGGTATCTTCTCCACTTGCATGTCTGCATTAACAAGAAACAGCAGGTAATGCAGCTGGAAGAGTTGAGGAATTTTGATTATAAAAACCACTCTGAATTCTTTATCATCACAGTAACCGACAACTTCAACTGTGTAAGAGGAGAGAAGTTTTGGGCTATTATAAGCAGAGAGCTGCCTTTTACAGCACTTAATTCACTGCATTTTGTTGCACGCTTCTCTGTCATGGTCATTCACACCTTAAATGTTTTCTGAGTACTCCACAGTCTCCTCAGTTAAAATAAGTGGAATATTGGGCTCTCTTTCAGTGGCTTAACCAAGGAACTTAAAAGACCCCTGAATTCTTTTTAACGATGAGAAGTACAGACATGTGTCATCACATATGAGCTTGCTGGGCGCATGATGGTATTTGGTCACCCACTGCTGACCAAGTAAAGAGGATGCAGAATTTCCAGGAGAGGAAACACAGTGCATTGACACCTTCTGTTATTCAAAAGGTCTATGCAGAATAGTGTGTAAGTAAATAAACCAAACAAACCCCCTTGGTTTAGGGTGATCTTCTGGACTTTTACGTGTGAATGGTATTGGGGCCTTTAACTGTCTTCACTGTTCTTTGAGTGCTTTAGACACAGCTTTTACTGATCTTTAAATACACTGTCATTCATTTAAGGATACCTATATATCTTTCACAAGACCTAGGAGATTACCACTGAATCTTGTCAGATAGCTGGTAACAAGAGCTCATGTATTTGTATGTCATCATTTACAAACAGAAATATTAGAATGTAATCGAAATGGATTCTGTAATTGAGGCAGAGGAAGGAACTAAAAGCATTTGGTCATCTGGGTTTCTCATGAGGCTGAAATAGGAACCAAATGTACTTTAAAACTGAGTCAAGGGATACTTCAGTGCATTGCACTGGTGTCTAGTTCAGGGTTCTGCTTTTGAAAGGTTGTGATTTAGTTTACCATGTATGTAATGGGCTTTTCAAGCACCTTAAAGTTCAATGTGACCACTTTTAGTGCTGATATCTTTCTACATGCCAAATATTTGTCATGTTTTGAGGAGCCTTTGCTGGTCTTGTACAACTTGGAAGCAAGTGGAACTCTAAATGATGGATGGCAGATTCGCAGACTCACTGCTTCAGTGTTAGGTTTAATGCAGTTTGAGTTGCAAACACATGAAGTCATGGAGCCAGTGGATCAGTGCACTGAAAGAAGAGCAAATGTTTACAGTCTGGTTCCAGTCTGTTTTGTGTGTAAAACATTTGAAGTTTAGATAGATGTATCCCAGAGTGTAAATAGTAATTGGGGGGTGGCTGTTTCATCTGGGTCAGTACATGTTTTCATACAGCTTATAGGTCTGTCTGTGTGCTGTGACTTGAGAGGTTTGGTTCATCAATGAAATCTGACAATCTTTTGCTAAGTATCAGTGTCTTTCCTGAAGTCACCTTTCTGGAAGGGGAGTTTGGATTGTAGATATTTCCTGAAGGAGAGAATAAAAAGAACTCTGAAGGAAGACATTTCACCTGATCCTGTGGAAAGTCTAACCTAATTTGCTTTCGTGGATTAATTTCTGTTCAGGATCTTGCCAACAGAAGCATCTTCATTAGGCTGGTTTCTCATGGATTGTATCCCATATACTACATTTCTTAACCTGGCTCTGATCTCTAGAAGGGGCTGCAGCAGATTTGAGTTTGCTTTCTATTTGGGAGCATTGGTGATCCTAAGAAAAATGACACCCCGGGGAAAATGCTGGGTACTCCTCAGGCTTTCAGTTCTTGGAGAGAGTCTCTCTGGGGTTTACTTTTGAGCTCTACAAATAGAATATTGCTTCATATGACTCAAAATGTTTCTTGAAACTCTCAGCTGTTTATAGAATATGGCACAACGGGTTTCCAAGTAGTCTTTCAGAAATAGAGGTATGATAATAGTGCCTTGCATGGAAGAAATTGTAGTTCTGCAGTCTTTAACAGAACACCATTTCATACCTCAAAGCTGTAGTGAATGTTTGTATCTTCAGGCAGGTTTTGTTAAGAATCTGGCAATTGCATCCCTTTAGGAGAGGGGAGGGATTCCTAACTGAAAAAAATGAAATTGGATTTCTTCTCTCTTAGGAAAATAATTCAAAACTGGAGCAGTTTGCTCTGTGGCATGCCAGTGTACGTATTAAGTTCTTAGTGCGTGATCATGTCTTCCATTTGGTTAAGGGGGATAGCACATTATATCTGAGACCATGGAAATACTCCACTGATTGGAGAAAATTGGGTCTGAACTGTGACTGAGTCTCTTTGAAGGGTAATGCAAACCTGCAGTCAGTGCAGGAAGGAGAAACAGGGAATGCTGGAGCTGGATTTGGAGTATTGAGATCCAAACTGGCTTGAGCTGTGTGCCTTTCCCCCGTCATTCACTAGCAGCCCCAACGGATGCTGCTAGCAGTTGTGCTGAAGGAGCTCAAGTTGGTGTGCTCTGGCTTCCTCTGTTTGTTATCCACATTGGAGAACTGTGGATTAATTGGCTTACATGGTAAATAGGGGATAATAGATTAAAGGGATATTATTGGGTTAAACCCCTTCTTAAACCTCTTCACCTTTCTTTGTTAATGGCATTATACAAGATGAAAATGTCAGTCATAAAATAAACTTAGTGTGTCTCCTCCATTTCATGGTGCTTTTGTAGCTTCATGCTGTTGAGCACCTTCTACCCAATGTGATCCAGCTGTTCTCAGGACAAATTCTGCTCTGCTACCAAGAGGCTTTACAAAAGATTACTTCTGTAAGTCAGGACTTCAACATTTCCTTGGTTTAGGACAGATATTCAGGATATGTAACCGAATACAAGACCAGTTTCACTTCTGTACTGAGTGATGCTGTTCTTACTGCTGTGAAAACAGTCAAATACGACTGGAGCTGCACACAGGAAGTGCTGAAAAGAGGAAATGAGTTGGTGTTCTCAGAGGTATGATGAGATGTGACGCACTTGTGACATATATTGGTAGAGAACAGGATTATTTTGTCCTCCTGTAGAAGCAGATGTAACCTGTAACTGAAACTGTCCAGTCTTACGCTGAGATTAATTGCTGCTTCTTTGTATCATAGAAACAGAATGGTTTGGGTTGAAGGGACCTTAAAGCTCATCCATTTCAACCCTTACCATGGGTAGGCACACCTTCCAATAGGGCAGGTTGCTCTAAGCCTTGTCCTGGCCTTGAACACTGCCAGGGTGGGAGTTCAGCTTCCCTGGGCACCCTGTGCCACTGCCTCAGCTGACTCACGGGGAAGAACTTCTTCTTAATGTCTAATCTAAATTTGCCTTCTTTCAGTTTAAAGCCATTTCCTCTTGTCCTGTCCTTACAGGCCCTTGTCCAAAGCCCCTCTCAAGGTTTTTGTAGCCCTTAGGCGCTGGGAGCTGCTTGAAGGTCTCCCTGGAGCCTTCTCCAGCTGAATGACCTTTGAAAATGGACAGGTCAAATCTAAATGATGTTTGAGATGGTTGAGCTGGAGACAAAGAAGCTCAGAGATCCTGAAATATCTGATCAGGATGTACAGTACCTGTGCTTAAGCCCTTTCAGGGCTGGTCTATTAATGTTTCCACTAGCAGTAGTGCTGCTTTAAAACACTTTGTGCCTTTGGATTAATCTTCTAATGGGCAAAAGACCCCATACATAATAAAATTAGTGCCACAAGGATTATTAGGGTGCTGTAAGATGCAGAAGTTTAAGGCTTTGGTTATTCCTTCATCATCTTTCTTCCTTCAAGAAGCTTTTCCCATGTTGTGGGTGGTTGGTTTGTGTGTCAGTTTAGACATGTACCTGGCAGCCTAAGAGCATTGTACTTACTTTCTCTTCTAAACTAGGCTATTAAAAAAGCTTTTTTGCTATTGTTTTTGTGTGCTTGTGGGTTTTTTAATTAGATAAAATAAAAAAAAAAGCTATGTTTTACCAGAAACTCAGGTAAGGTCAGGAAGAGAAAATGTTCGGAGGTTTGGTGGTTCCCGTAATTCTAATCTAGAGTTATTCAGTTATATCTCTTGTTTTCTTTAAATACCTGATTTATCCTTTCAGATAGTTAAGTCCTGACCATTCAGTGTGTTCTGCTGAACTTGCAGCCAGACATGGATGGTTTGATAGATTGTTCATACCTATCTTTAAACCTTGTGATGACTGAATCTTTATTTGATGCTTTTTCTCTCTCTTTTAGTTTTTTGAAGTGATTGCTGTTGGAAAGAATGTGCTGTGTTGCCCTGGAACAGCTAAAAAAGCCATTTGGCAATGCTGAGGTTTCAACAAATCATATTTAGGTTGCTGACATTGTTTTCATGGAAACCAAATAAATTGGTGCCACTTCCTGGGTTTAAAAGATGTGTTCATCTGTTGTGTATTTCATGTTGTCGTCTTTTTTCCTCCTTTTCCTCCCCCATAATATTTTGGTGATTGCTTTGCTTTAGACACTAACTAGCAGTGTTTCAGACAGTAATCTTTCTCTTGCCAAGTGGTGTTTATAAAAGAAAACTGATCAGGGTTACTTCAGAATACAGCTACAACACACTGTTGTCTTGCAGGTAGATGTCCAACATGTGCTGTAATCCCATCTTTGTCGAGGAGTGTGTTACACAAAGCTCAAGATACCTCATTGTATAGGCATGAGCAAGACTAGTTGAGATAGGTGCAGTATTGTAAGGAAAGCTGTTGTTGTAATATCAAATACGTTGATAAGAATATGGATTTAGTGGTTTACAAGAAAACACAACTTGTATGCCCAGGGTGAAATGAGTTGGCTTTCCTCAGGAAGGATCACAAGACTGCTGCAGGCACACAGGCTGTTCTGAATCAAACCTTGCTGAAAATGGAATACTTGACAGTTATGAATAAAGTTATTTAACAGTCAACTTCCTGTGGTTTGCATGCATTTCTGAAAACTCCATCTGAACAAAAAATAGTATCTTCTGCAAGCAAAGTAATTGCTTAAAATCTCGTGTTCTGAGAGGATTTATATTAATATTGTATGAAAAGAGCAAAAGCTGAGTGACCCAACACTGGAAGAACTTTGAAGCTAATGTGTAGGCCTTTCATTCTGTTGTACTGGGGGGTGTTCAAGAAGTTTGCTCTATTGCAGGATATCAACACACATGAGAGATGTACTTAAGCTGTTGTTCGTCACTTCTGTTCACATCTTTGGGCCTTGCTTTAAGCTGAGCAGAAGGAAGCAGGCAGTGGACAAGGAAGGGTCAATGGTACAGTTCCTGTGGTGTAACAGGGCATTGGTAACCTGCAGCCAGGTTTCAGGAGCTGGCAGTTCACAACTGTTCAGCTATAAATGTGACTTTAAAGGATTCACCTGCATTTGAAAAAACAAAGGTTCACTTGTGACTAATTTAACACCTGCACATCGCTGTATTTCCTTAACTAAATCTTACAGTTTCCATCATACGTGCTCACAGAACATGGGTGTGAAGTCAACGGTAATGGAGAACAGCAGAGCTCTTTGATGATGGCAGATCCTGCAGTTTCTCAGTCTTTTGATTTTGTCCTTGCTGTGACTCCTTTGTGGCATGACAGCAGCCGATTGACTGTTACAGCAGCCACATGGACGCGGTGAGCCACAGTGGAGTTAGTGAGGCAGAGTGGGGAAACCCAAGTTTCTGTTTTCTAGTCATGTTGGGTAAACCAGAGGGTTTACAGTTTGTGTAAAGGGAAATTTTAGAAGACAAAAACTGTTGAATGCAGCAAGTCATTGATCTAGTTGTGGATCTAGTATCAAGTAAAAGTAGCCTAAGACAGAAGCTGTCTTTGGAGCTGGTGTTGTGACTAGATCATTTTCATACTCAGTTTTAACAGTCACTGGCATTAAGGCTTTCATTGGTTGTTGTGTGGTGGGTTTTTCAGTGGGTTTCTGAACACTGCATACAGCATGCAGAGTCACCCCTTTGGAAAAGGATTGAAGTCTTGCTTGGTTGCTTTGTCATGCTGCCTTCTTGAAACTTGCTTAAAATGGGTCAGAACTCTTCAGTTCTGCAGGAGTGCACTCTGATAACCATCTGTTAGTTGTGGTGGTTGGCTGCTCAAGAGTAGCTGTAGTTATCAGAGCTCAGCCTGCTGATGTGAAGATGTCCAGGCCAGATAGATAGAAAATATCCAGAGTTAAGACACTGGCTTGTAGCTGCATGATAGGGGAGGGCTGTCTGGAATGTGATGGAAGAACTGCTGATGAACTTAGTGCTGTTTTCAGTTCTTGATGCCATGCAAATTGATAACATCCAATGGCTAAGCAACTTCTTATCCTTAAATACCGAGTTGAGTCATGGTGACAGCACTTTCTTGGCGTGTCATATTAGTTGTCTGGATAGATTTTCAGAAGGGAAGAACTGAGTGACTGAGCTACAGATGTGGAGGAGGGAAGCTAGTATGTCACTGCTTTATTAACTGTATCCTGCTCATAATTGACTGCTTTTAATGCTTAACCTTATTAGCTTCAAGAATGACCACCTTGATATGTGTCTGCCCTTGTCTTCAATACCTGATGGCCTGGAGACTAAGCAGTCTCCTTGGTGTGCTTCACTTTTCTGCTGATACATGGCTCTAGAGCATTGCAGTTGCTGCAGGGCTATGTACTTTTCATTCATGTTTTCAGGAAATCCCCTCATTTTGGAAGCTGTTTCTGGCGGTGTTTTGTGACCTTTACAGGCTGTGGCTTTCTGCTCCAACTGCTCAATCCATTGCAGTAGCAGTAAGCCCTGGGACTTAAAGGAGATGTAGTAACTCATGCATTCCAATAGTGTGGAGTTAATGCTTCTTTAGGGAGCAGACATTGCTGTAGGCAGTATAAAGAAGAGTTGTCTAAGATTAAAATATATGTCTGCATGTACCCACACACATCCATACTTACAGCCTTTGAGGCCCAGGTATTGTAGAATAAATACCTCCACTAAATGAGTCTGAAATCTGTCTGATTTTACGTAGTCGTGAGGGAAGGGAGGGTTGCCAGCTTCTACTAAGGACCTAAAAAAGAAAGTAAGCATGAGCCTAACTTTATTTTCATAGAATCATAGAATAGTTAGGGTTGGAAAAGACCTTAAGATCATCCAGTTCCAACCCCCCTGCCATGGGCAGGGA
>JASSUY010031143.1:44170-75795 GCA_032466535.1 Forpus xanthops | reverse complement strand
AAGTTTGAACCCGTTACCCCTTGTCCTCTCACTACAGTCCCTCATGAAGAGTCCCTCCCCAGCATCCCTATAGGCCTTCTCCAGGCTGAATAGCCCCAATTTTGTCTTAATATTCAGCTGCAGACAATGGTCTTAGTACTTGAAAGGCTTCAGTTCTGATCCTGTTCCTCCTGCTTGGGAAGCTTTCATGGATTTGTGCATCAAGGCTGTGTATTTCTATTTTCTGTGAATACAAATGCTGCTACTCATACACTTCCCTTAGAGGACTGAGGCTAGAATGGATTTTGGAGTGCTGAAAAAGATGTGTGTGTGTGAAATACTGCTGTAACTGCAAGAGTTGCTGTTCTGTGCTGCTGGGCTTTGAAATGGTCGGTTAATGTTAGTGCTGCAGCTTGTCACTCAGAGAGAATCAGTAATGGTGAACTAAAGGGAAGGTAAAATAAGGTAGTAGAAGTGTGCTGGGCTCTTTCCCTGCAGGTGTGTCAAGCACAAGGTATGTTTCAACCAGAGTCACAGTCTTGCCTAATGAAAAGTTGATGTTCAAATTGCACGCTGGAAAGGTGCGGTGTCTGCTGCTGTTAGGTAACTTTAGGACCTGGAAAACCTGCAAAGGGTTTGTGCGTTGTGTTATGCATCTGCCAGAACCCTTTTTGGACTGTTATTTACGTTACCCTACTTCACTGCTGCTTAGGTGACACAGTTTAATGTTGAGGTTTGATATTCTTAGTAGATAAGTTCTATTTCAAGTGAAGGGAAGTGATTATCAGGGTGTAACTCTTGTCCTGATTCACTCGTCTGGCTTAGATGTAGTCACCCAGGGCCGGGGGATGCTGCTTGAATTGCTCATCAGGAAAATTCTGTCAGTATTCTTGCTCTTATATATCCAGAATGAAAACACAGATGGTTTCTTTTCTGTATTTACTATAAAGTAAATAAGTTACAGCTTTGTAATCAAGAGCTTGAAAAAGGAAATGTGGTTCTGCTGCTGTGCTGATGCTGGGAATCCCATAAAGGATTGCTACCTTCCTTTGCAATAAATTCAGTCAGTACATTACCTGTTTTAAGTGAACTCTGGTTCAGCAGCATCCTTGTAAGAGTGTTTCCTTCATCCTAGCACTCTGATGAAGTTCTGGACAGCTGACTGTAGCTCATACTTACAGTAGAGAATCTTTAGTTCCATGTTACTGGAGGGATTAAACACTTCAGTTACTATTTGCAGGCAAAGGGATGGCTTGGATCCAGAACATAGCCTGTATAGTAGTTGTGATCTCATGCAGTGTTGCAGTGTGGAGCTTTTTCTGTTATTCTCAGAGGAAGGAGGTCTTGTCCAGCTTGGTCTTCAGTAAAATGCTTCATGAGTTGTGGTTTCTCATCCTCTATTCTGCTGGTCACTGGCAGTGCTCAGGGGATGTACCTGCATGAATGGGATCATATGGCAATGCAGTTGTAAATGAATAATCTGCAGTGATTAATCGTGCACTGGATGCCTATATGTGCAGACTCCTCAAAGGGTTAGAAGAATTGAATAAATCTTTTCCTAATGAAGGTGTGGTTGCTTCATTGATGCTCCCTGTGGATAACACTGTAGGATTTACTTAGCAATTCTAAACTGAAAAGAACTTAACTATTATAAATGTGCCTACCTGTGCTTTTAAGCTTAAATATTAACTGACCTAGAAACAAAACATTTTAGTTGTGTTGTTAGGAGAGCTGCTTGAGAGATGATGGTGATTAAAGCTTAAAACACTAACGTCTGGGTGCTGGTAAATGAACTGGACTTCATAATGTAAACTCTTAGGATCAAGTGTGCTCCTTACTTAACTAACTGTTTGCTTTGTTTCAGGGGGAATCTGTAAAGTATTTCTTGGACAACTTGGATAAACTTGGAGAACAAGTAAGTCTTTTGGGTTTCTTTCAGTCTTGAGTTTTACGCAGTCTTTGTGATCTCTGGGGTTTAAACACATGAAATGTTATTAGTGTCTACTCAAATAGCTTTAACTTTGACTGCTCCATCATCTCAGCAGTTCATCACCAACATGTCAAAACCAGATGGCAATACAAGGGCCAAGAGACTTTCTGGTTATAAAACTTCTGTAGAAATTGAACAAAACCCAAGTTACAAATGCTGCTTGTACAGTCAAAAGACTATTAATGTAACACTTCAACACTAAATGATACCCAGAAATGAGTGCTTTTGCTTGTACATATCCAGTTAGGAACTCCCAGTTATACTGGTGCATGGGTCAGTGGTACAGTCCTTTAGCATCTCCTTCAAAATAAACATGTTTGGTACAGAACCAAATCTGTTTTATCTCAGGGAAAAAGCTGAACCTTTTGGGTAGAACTCTTGGTTACTGCTTGAATAATGAAGTTGTCTGATCCTCATTAGTTGTGCATTGCAGAAATGGCATGTGGAAAAACTGCCTGTAAAATGGGATGCCAGCTTGAACTCCATGGGGAGGCAGTTTCTCCAAGGTCATTTCCAGCTGATGGCTAACAAATGCTGAAGGAATCCCAACCACTTCAATTGAATCCTGTTACATCAGGCTTAATTCTGTTTTTCTGTTTAATGGAGAAAAAGTTAACTTGAAGCTTTTAACTGTCATTTTTTCTAACTAGAGCACTGGTGATTACCTTGCAGTATCCATGTGCTTCCCAGATACCTCACTTAAGAGCTTCAGCTCTCACTCCTTCAGTTTTGATTTGGTTTTGAGTTACATAGCAGTAGGAGAGCTGCACTCACTTTGGTGAGCTGCTCAGCTTTCTGTTAGTGGTGGATTTCTCATGGGGTTTGAACTCAATGTCCCTTGAGTTTTCGTTTTTGGTTTGGTTTTTCTGCCCCTGCACATTTGGGTAAAGACTTTTGCATCTTGTTTTCAGAGTTCTTTATTTAGAACCCTTGCTCCATTCCTTGATTCAAGCCTGAAACTTGAAGTCACTATGGGCTTTTTCTATTTTTATGTGCACACACACTTATTGTAGGTTTGATGTTGCTGTGGGAATGCTGAGCTCTGAATTACAGCGTTTCCAGTTTAAAGTTAGCTCAAATGATGTTGGGATACAGAGGGATCCTTCAGGATCTGCTGTCATAGGAAATGTTGGGTCTGTGTGAAACAGTTTTGTTATGGAGTAGAAGATCTGATGGGTTCTTCTGATTTAATCTTACCTATATGCAAGATTTGTCTAATGATTATTTCCCCAAATCATATATTCATATAAGTATTTTACTGTTCTTACCTGTTCTCTGACACAATTGAATTGCTTATAAACAGGTAGACTTGCAGTTCATGTACCTCTTGCCCAAAGGGAGCAGATGATAACCGTGAGTAGGGAAAAGAACTTTAATGTTCAGATTTAATCAGATCAGCAAAATACAAGCAGCTGGCAGGGATCAGCTGAATTCCTGCGTGTTTGATGTTGTTTCATCTGCCAGTGCAGACTAAATGTAACCAAAATACAGGGACACATCACTTTCCATGTTGTGACTGCATCTTATTCATGCTTTACATTCTAATTTTAACTATGGAAACAGTGGTGTGATAGTTAAGAGAACTACCTGATAACCAAAATGAAGCCCTTTAGAGGAAAAAAAGAGTAGTGAATTTGAGGAAGGAGATAATTCAGGAAGAAAGCACATGTTCTGAGTCAGTATCAGTGTGGATCCTTGGGAAGGGCTGCACAGAAAATAAACCAAAAAGCCCAATAACCCCCCCAAAAACAACCAAAAAAAGGGAGAGGGTGAAGAATGGAATGGACCTTAAGATGACAACAGTCAACATGAAAGATAGGGCAAAATGTAGAAGAGGAATGTGCCCTTTAGGATGCTTGCAGGAAAAGTACTGACTGACAGTGGCAAAACACTGAAAGGACTTAGAAAGATAATACTCGGTTCTGTCCGAGGGAAATACTCCTCTAATGCTGCAGTCTTTCAATATGGAGAATGGGATCTACAGTGAGAAGGGAACTCATTCAAAATTGCTATAATGTCAAGCTGCTGGTATCTCGAGGATCCAGGCATGAGGAAGAAAACATCAGGATCCTCACAAAAGGGCAACTGAAATGCTGGAGCTTTCTTAGGAGCTGTTGTTTGGTCTCCTGTAGGCAGATGATGGCTGTACACCGAGCACTTGGCTTCAGCGCACTCACTTGCAGGCTGGTGCATCAGAGCAGCCACCATCTGCTATAAAACATGGTAGGTCTTCTGTGCATGGAGAGCTTGAAAGCACTTGAAAGGATTTTATTTGTGGTTGCAAGTGTGGAAGGAATTTTAAATGAGTAATAATACTTGAGAGGGAATTTGTCAGGAATTTCAGGGATAAGCTTCTTGTTTGTTCAGTAAAGCTTTCAAGAGCATTACAGGCCAACTCCCAGAAGAGTTGTCTTTATGCTCTTGTTTCAATGTGAAAGGTATAGATGGCTTTGCCTTTCATATTAATTGATTTTATTTATTTACTTTAATAATCTCAATCACTCCTGAGCCTTCTGAAAACTCTCTGGTTTTGTTCGGAGAGCTTGAGACTGACTTCTTGAATAGCAAAAGATGCTGCGTTCCTGTCTGAAAGATGGAACCTGTGACATCTTCTTCCCTAGGCGTTGTCACCTTAAAATCTCCTCACATGTGCTCAGTGACATCTGATACAGTCATTGCTGTGTTCTCTGGTTGTTCTTCCTCTAACAAGTTTGGTAGAAAAGACCAAAGATAAATTTAACAAAGAGAAAAATCTCATTTCCTTTTAATGTTGCTTCCTTTCATCAGTGCCCTTGACTGATTTGCAGGTGCCCATTGCTTGGTTTGGAGGGAACACGATGTTACTTTTGCAGTTCAGCTGTCCTGCAGATTGAGGTGGTTCTGGCCATGAAAGTGTAATAGTACAGCAGCAGAAAGTGCAGGGTGGAAGCTTATGCTTCAGAACTGCTCTGTAGTTCCTGCCGTGATAAGAATCAGTGCCTTAGTCATGGGCAGCTCCAGTAAAGAAACACAGAAACAACAGTCTCTTTAGCTGGTTTCACTTTTGAGCTTGCATAGTAAAGCAAAGTGATCACTGAATTTTTGGAGCATTACAGTCCGTAAGTTTTAACATTACTTTCTTAAAGACTGTGGATCAAACTTGCCCAGATGCCTTACACTTGGAATATCAGTATTTAAGTAGCCGTGTAGTTATGTGCTTGTTCCCTGCCCCAGCTCACTAGTTGAATCAGACTGTTTGGACCCAGGTCTTACACATCCTTGTAAAAAGTCCAAGTCTGGCACTGTCAAAGGAAGATTGTAGATCATTCACTAAGAGGAGACTAAAATTCTGGAACTGAAGTCTCACTCTCTGAAGTGGTGAGAAATGCTGGAAAGGGGCTAAGGAAGAGTTTCCATAACAAGTGAACAACAAAGCATTAAACTTCAGCATCAGCCAGCTGCCTGTCAGAGATGTGCTTTTTAGACAGCAGAAAGCCTTGGACCATGTGCCGAAGTGTAACTCAGAGTGAAGAAATCCCCCATACGAGTCTTGAATTTCAGGCTGTTGAGAGCTGACTAATAAGAATTGCTCTTCCTGTTAACATCTGCATCTGTCGATAATGAGCAGTCATGTAACAGTGAAACAAGTAGTGAAAAAACTACTTATCCTGCCTGTTTAATTCTGGGGGAAAAGCTGAGCATCTTGGCTGTCCTACTGGCAAGAGGCTGCTGTCCTCAGCTGCCAGTTTCTTCTCCTGTTCTACCAGTTGCACAGTATGTTTTGAGCTCACAAATGTGGCATATAGCTGATAGAAGTGACCTTTTGGACTGATGCCATGTGAAAGATGCATAGCATGAGCAGACAAAGTTGCTTAGATTGTGCATTTCGCTATAATTGCCTTAAAACTGTCTTAATGGAGTAGTTCTTTTTCCTGGAAGCAGTCATGCAGTATGCACAAGAGCATGGGAGGAATGGAGAACCCACAGTTAGAATGGGATACTCCCTGTGGTTACAGATTGGAGAAACCTGCTTTAGACCCCGATTGCTGCAGTGCAGTGTTGGCAGCCAGCGTGTTTCCCAGCTTTGTGGGAAGAGGATGACTGAACCAGAAAGTAATCCAGAATGAGGGAAACTGGCATGAGGAACTGATGGTGCGGGTTGTTTATGGATCCTTGTCATTTGGCAAATGGAAAGTTTCAGTTCTCTGGGGTCCCCCATGTTTGATTAATATGGGGTGTGTTTCCTGCTTTGGATGCTAGATCTTTCCAATGTCAGCATATAAGTATGTGTTGTGTATGTTTATTCAAAACCTTCTGCTGCTCCTCTGTGAGCTTCTCTCTCAGTGACAACTCAGTTATGATCACCATGCCTGCACCTTGTATCCTAATCAGCAAACTCTCTTCGATATCTCTTTTAGGATTACCTTCCCTCACAGCAGGACATCCTGCTGGCCCGGAAACCTACAAAAGGGATTCACGAGTACGACTTTGAAATCAAAAACGTCCCTTTCAAAATGGTTGATGTAGGTGGCCAAAGGTCCGAACGGAAGCGGTGGTTCGAGTGCTTTGACAGCGTCACGTCCATACTCTTCCTTGTCTCCTCGAGCGAGTTTGACCAAGTGCTGATGGAGGATCGGCAAACGAACCGCCTGATGGAATCCCTGAACATTTTTGAGACAATAGTCAATAACCGGGTGTTCAGCAACGTCTCCATCATCCTCTTCTTAAACAAGACGGACTTGCTTGAGGAAAAAGTAAAAAAAGTGAGCATCAAAGACTATTTCCCCGAGTTTGAGGGGGATCCCCACTGCTTAACAGATGTCCAGAAATTCCTGGTGGATTGTTTTCGTACCAAACGCCGGGACCAGCAGCAGAAGCCCCTCTACCACCACTTCACCACTGCTATTAACACAGAAAACATCCGGCTAGTTTTCCGTGACGTTAAGGATACCATCCTTCACGACAATCTCAAGCAGCTTATGTTACAGTGATGTGCAAAAAGACAGTTTTATTTGAGTAACTTTTGTGTGTTGTTTTTGGGTTTTTTAACTAGGAAGTTTACAGCAGGAGTAGAGAAATCCAGATCCTGTCAGACTTCATGATATGTGGCTAAAGGCTGCTGCTGAACACATTATTGCCAATTTCTGCAGAAATTCAGGCTTAATCTCTTCCAGTGTAGCTTCAAGTTGACTCCAGTTGTAATTTTATAGCAGACTTATGTCTAAGTACCTGTAAAGTGATAAATCTGACCTTTTATGAACATATATGTTATTAACCTAGGAAAAGAAAATCATTCCACCTTCAGAATTCCAAGTCCAAAGTTCAGCAAAATTGTTGCAATTGTTAGACTGTGGCAGTAATTTAAGGGGGGAGAAACTCTTCACATCTAACTCTGTTATGAAGACTGTGATACCATAGCTGACTTTTGATTTCTCAGGTCTACTGTTGGTTAGAAATCCCGTAAGTCCCTTGCTGGAATCATCTCTTTGAAGCTAGGATTCCTGGGTCTAACGTACTTCCTGTTTAAGTACCGGTCTTTGCATGGGATTTGACTAGGAGATGGTTTAAGTATACTTAGGTTGGGAGCTTTGGCCAGTCCTGGCAGGAAGTACAACCGCAGGCAGAAGTCCAGTGATGAGGAATTAACAAATGGCACAGTACACGGTTTCACTCTACTGCATTGTACAAATGTCTTGGAGCCGTGGCAAAGCATAGAGCACTGTGATATGGTCCTCTTGAGAGGCTTACATGGGAAGGGGGGTGCAAGCTCAACTTGTATTTGTCTTCACTAACCAGATACTACATGTAGGTACCTTACCCTGTTCGTGAAGCGCTTTAATACAGCACTGGTTTATCTTTACTTTCTTCCTGACTTACAGAGTGCCTCATCTTAAGCAGTAGGCATGTGGTGATGGATAGAAGGACTCACAAACCTAAGTGCCTCCTTGTGTTCTGTCCTACGGTATTTCCAGTGGCCTTACGTGAGCATCCGTGTTCCCAGCAGAGGCCTTGTGTAGCTGACACCATGAAGATGAATGTTTCCTTGTGCAGAAAGGACATGTCACAGCAGAACATGCTTCAGCTGATGAGATTCTTTCTGACACATCTCAATTGGGTCTAGCAATCCTAAGTGTACTTGAGCCAAATACGTTGCACAGCGTACTTCAGAGTGCTGCTTGTGACTAAGAATATCTTACCAAAAGTTCCAATGCAGGGTTGTTTTTTGTCGTGTTTTGTGGTTTTTTCTTTTTTTTTTTTTTAAGGGGAGGATGTTACCGTTGCCATGTGATTTAAAAGAATAATGCAAAATACTTCTTTTGCCCAGAAATCCTCATACATCACCCAGCGTACATACAGCAAAAGGAGAGTGAGCTTTTGTCAGCTTAAAATGTTTAAAGAGCAGGTTTCCCCCAGGCTGTAGTGTCATGTAGGCAGTTCAGCTGGCCACTTTCACCATGGATCAGGCCAGTTCCTGTGGATCATGATGCTGGCCAATACTTTAAATGAGTTTTTATTACAACAGCACATGTGGCAGGTGGTGTGGTATCATGTTCTCACTGCTTGGATCAGTGTTCCTGCTAGGACATAGGAAAGCTGCTTGTCTTCTGACCTTAGCCTTTACTTACTGTGATTGTAAGTTGTATTAACATCTCTGTACCTCATTCCCCTGTCAGTAGAAGGGGAATAGTGTATTTTTATTTAGTTCCATGCTTTGAAAGACCTCTGTTTTTTTATATCATCCAATGAGTAGTCATAGATCAGTCTGTGATTCCTGCTGTAAGGCACTGTTTTGGGAGGAAGGAATTCTGAAAAGAGCTTGGGAGAAGTCAGTGCATTATCTGAATAGAAGTGTTAAGTCTGGGTGCAGCACTGATGTCAGGAGGATTAATAGCATCTTTAGATGGGGATATTTAAGGTTTTGCCTCTTTACTGGGCATGGATATGATGGTTACTTCTGGTTTGATGTATTCAAGTCATATGTGAGCAATTCAAGAAGATGAACTAGAGATGTCAAAAAAGGCTGCTGAGACTATTTAAAAGATTAGACAAGAAGCATATAATGGGAGTCCAGAAATCATCCATTTCCCTCCTTGGAGAAGGATGATCTGTTGAGCTATAAATGTTACATGAGCAAACAACAAACCTCTGCATAGCCTCATAGTCCAGTGTAGGAAAGCAGAAGTTGATGAAGTCCATGCCCTTGTTAATCAACAAGAGGAGTAGGTTTGTTTTTTCCCTTTGCTGACAGTTATCTGAACAAGCGTCTTCATGAAATGAGACTTCTTTCTGCCTCTAATTACAGTAATTAAATTGAAGAGGTCTCTAGAATGTGTGGTACAGGATGTCTGACCAGATGCTGCAGAAATGACTAAAGATTGGATAGCATATGATAAGAAAATGACCAGGAATTTGTCTTAACAAACCTGTTATGTAAAACATTGATGAATTTTGTGTCAAGAGACCTGCTAATTTCCTGAAGATCCTCAAAACTGATGTTAGTCAAAGGGTGTATCAGTATCACCAAGGCACTGGGTACTCAGCTAAATTGGGGAAGACACCCAGCAGGCTTCTCCCCTGAACCAACACCAAATAAAATGGTTTTAATGCTTTCTAGATCACTTTCCCTGTGAACACTGGTGCTGGTAACATAGTGATGTGGCCACTGCAGTGTTGGGCCATTCTGGCAAAGCAGGCCCTGGTAGATAAGCACTATATGAATCTCAGGCAGAAATTAGTTATTTTAATGAAATTGTGTCAAATCACTTGTGTTTCCCACTGCCACTTGTGTAGAGGGGATGAGGGAACAGACCTCGCTCTGTCTCTTTACGTGGGTCCTCTGTTCATGCTGGCTAAACTGAATCAGTGTTTGGCTTATCCATCTTCAGCCTTACTCTTCATTAGCTACCTGAGAAAGGGCACAGGGTGTACTGTTGTTTGTCTTTCTTTTTACAATGGTTTCTAAATATTATGTTTTTATAGTAGAGCATCATTTTGGTACAAGAGTTGAAGGACTGATGTTTCATCCTGAAGCAAAGAAATGAATTGCAGTTGGCTAGTAAAGAGTGGAGCTTGCTCATGTAAACCAGTCTGTGGTACAAGGTCAGAACATACTTCTAGCGAAGGTGGGAAACCAGGTGGAAAATCAGGTTTTCCCCTACCTTCCTTAGTTCTCTTTGGTGGAGGGGTGATCACTGACCATATGAAGATATACCACTGTCTTGTACAGCCTTCCTGTACTTGAAGGTGAAATTGGTGTTTTAGTGACTGTTCCCTGCTGCAGCGTGTTTGATTTGATACCTGAAAACTGTGGCTGTTCATCAGGGCTTTAAAAGTTTTACTTTTTTAATATATTTTATGTGGGAGCTTAAGCCATCAGGTAAAAACTGTCTTCTCAAATATCTGCTCTTAACCAAGTCAGGCAGGTTCATTGATCTCAAAGGCTGTATATGGGACTCATTTGTCTAGTAAGTAGCTTCACATCCTGCCCATCAGAGTGATTGGAGCAGACTGCTCAGGTCGGCTGGGTGTTTCAAGCTTCACAACGCTTGGCTCATCATCATACTCATGATCAGTCCCAGATAGGTTGGTCCTACTGTGTCTGCTGTGCGTTGGGGAGTGCCTCCCTGCTGAATGCCTTGGAACCAAGCATGTTCAGCATGTCTCTTGGCCATCAGAACACTCCTCTGGGTATTCCTCTTTCAGGACGGTTCATTCCTCTTTCAGAAGGTTCATTTCCAACAGTTCCTGTTTCAGATGGATCAGATGTTTCATGCCATACCCAATGGTTTCCCAGTTAACTTTACAGGTCTCTTTGATGGTACCAGTAACATAGTTTGTTTTTGAATTACACAGCATTGCAATCCAGTGCCATTTTGCAATTTCTTTGCCTTGTACTTGAAGAGAAGTTGACTTGCAGACTATTTAAATCCGCTTTCCTGCGCTTCCAGTAGCAGTGAGAGCTCACCTGACGTGAAGCCTTCCTGTAAAAACTCCTTTTGTACCAACCTCATAGGTCTTTAACAAACCCCAGATTTGTATTAGCTTTGTATAAATGTTTGTGGCTTACAATTTTATATGTTTTAACTTTTGATAAACTTTCCAGGGACTACTTTTTATTGTAAATTTTTTTTTCATTGTTTTTTTCCTGGCTTTAGGTTCAGATTGGCAATAAGTTATTTCTAAGGGAGGTCTTAGAAAAGCGTCACTTCCTTTTTATAAGACGGTTAAATTGAATAGTTTCACACCTCTTACACTCGCTTGTACATTGCTCTGTACATACCCTCAAAGTGTTGCCTTTCAGCTATTAATATTTGCCTTGTGTACAAAAATTACTGATGATGAATAAACATATACAGCCTCACTTGGTATTGTGACATTGTTTTCAGTAGAGGCAGCCAAGTGACTCTTCTTTCTGCTGGCTGGCAAAGAGCGGGGATTGCTCCTGCCACTGCTTGTGTTTCACATAAATTATGTACTAAATCTGGACTCTTCAGCTCTTTGAAGGGCTCCTCCTGGTTTCCTTTCTGCAGGAGAGAGGCAAAAGGAAATCGCTGACTTGCATCTGACAACCAGGTTGGCACTCAGACCCTGAAATATTGATGGTCCTTGTGTGTGTTGTTGCGTAAGTATCCAGAACTGTGTTAATGATGTATCATGGTGTTGGTCCCTTCCAACACAAACCATCTATGCTCTTAACAGGTCATGTTTGGTTGGGGCTTTTAAGCCCAGCATTACAAGTGTAATTGCATCAGGGTTCGCTAAGGTTTCTAGTTAAGCTCTTGTTGACTAAAGCTCTCATTAGGAATGGGTGAACGGTGGTGGACCCTTCAGCAGCACCTCACAGACTGATAATGCAGTGGGGAGAGCTGAAGGATGGGCAGGGAAGGAGCCTGTTCTGGGATTCCTGTGGGCAAGTTTCAAGGAAGTTTCTTCACATTCACAAAGCTCTTGATTTAACAGAAGACATCATTGCATGTGCTACTGAATGCAGGTTGGGTTTTCAAGCCTCTTCCTTCCTGTTAGAGTAACTGGGTGATGACACAATAACTGACATAAGGGAATGGAAACAGAGTGGAGCTGTGCTGAGGTCCCAAACCTCTCTGCGATTCCATGATCCTATGAAAGGAGATGTATGCTGAGGAGGGAGCGTGCTCCCTGCCTGTGCATCCAGCCGAGCCGCTGCCTCTGCCCAGCTCTGCAGAGGAAGCCAAGAGTTTGATGAATTGGTGAGCACTGGATGTGACAAACCTGGATGTGGAGCAGGCTGTTGGGAGCCACTTCAGTGTGTGCAGCCCCATGCGAAGGTTAATACTTAAAGCCTGTGTGCTCCCTGGCACCGGCTGTAGCAGCAGGTTTGTGTCTGCTGTTCCTCAGGCAGGGAGGAGGAGGCAGGAGCATGTTTGCAGCGGGTGCAGCAAGTGAATAAATCCCATTACTCTGCTTGGATGGGTTGAAACATGGTGACCCAGTGAGATGATGCTGATGTGTGCAGAGTGGTAGTTATTGATTTAGGGCTCACAGAGCAGGAGGAAGTACAAGATCCTGTGCATCCTGTACCCACTCCCTATTACAGTATTCAATAGTGTATCATGGATCTTGCCTGGATAAAAAGATGCTGACTTCCTTCCCCATTGGCTTTCTCCCATTGACAGTGATGCTTCCAGCCTGAATCCCTGCTTGGTTTGCAATTCTATCCAGCACCAGGCCAAGCCTTAGATGGCTTTTACCCACATAGCATGCTCTGTGCCCTCCGCTGTTCACTCTCCTGTTGCCTGCAGCATAGAATAAGTCAACTTCTCTTATATAGAAGCAAGCCATCCACCCCTTATCAGATTCAAACGGGAAGCCGTAGAGGAAAGGGCATGTTTTTAACATTGCCCCTCCTCCAGACAGCCCTCTGAATGATGACAATGAATGACTGTTTCCATGATGACCGTTTACCATGCAAATGATGTTGTGGGATGAGACCAAGCGTGAATAATTCATCTCCAGCAGCTCACCACACATTAGAGCATTGCTTCCACATTGAGCAGGGTGGTCACCAGCCCTGAGTGAAGTTCAGCTCTGAGTTCTCTCTGCACCCTCAGTCTTTACATGGGAGATGTGCTGTTTTCAGCTTTCATTGAAAGAAAAGGCAGTATCTGTCAGTGATACAGACCATTCTGTGCTTTTTTTATTTTGCACTTTATGAGTTGGATTCTCTTATGTTAATCTAAATGGTGGGAGCATCTGTGAGCTGATGATTGTTTCCTGCTGTAGCCTCAGTTTTCCCTAAGAAAAAAGGGAACAAATGGACAAACTTCCTTGAAACCAGCACTGTCAGAGTTCCTAACATCAGGATTTGCAGGGGAGCAAGCCTGCAGCAGTGTGCTTACATCATGCCTGTCACTTGCTAGAAGTGGGGGAAAACTTCCTCTTTTATTCATGCAGATGTCCCACACAGACCCCTCATCCCCGCTTGCAGAGCCGTAGATGTGATGCAGCCCATGCCCAGCAAATGCCAGATCACAGAATTCCAGCCTGGTTCATGTTGGAAAGGACCTTGAAGCTCCTCCAGCTCCAGCCCCCTGCCATGGACACCTTCCACTAGAGCAGGTTGCTCCAACCCCCATCCAACCTGGCCTTGGATGCTGCCAGCGAGGTTCAGAGCTGTTCTGCTCACAGCAGGAAACCTTTCACTGTTCCTGCACTACTCCAGGAGAAATCATGGAATCACTGGACCAAGAAAGCACAGCCTCTCTCTCCCACTGTGCGCTTGTCTCCCGGGTCCAGTCTTACCCATACGATGCATAAAATGAAATGCCACTAACTAATTTCCCCCAGCATGTAGCAAGTCCTAAACTCTTGTTCTCAGTGAAACGTTGCCTCTCATTGCAGTGGGAACAAAGCAGGGCGCAGTTACCTCTGCTGTCTTATATCTGGGGATGCTGCTGGGGTAAGGAAAACATCTTCACATGTACCAACATCAGCAGCAAGTCCCCTTGTTGTGCCAAAGCACCGGTAGGCACCGTTGGGAGATTGCTTCCTTTTGAAAGCCAATAGCCTGAACAAGTGGATTAGATAATGGAGAGGCTTTGCTTATTTAATATTCATTGCCAAAGTAGCTCTCTAAAGGCGAACAAGGTGAAGTGCTTTGTTTTCCTCTTTGCGGCAGCCAGGATCCAGTGTGAAAGCTCTGGAGGACAGCCAGTTCCACTGGAGCCAGGCTCCCACCCCTGTCTCCATACCCTGTGTTTCCATACCCCGTCTGGTTTGCTCGCAGCAAGACAAATGTCTGATGGTGCCAGTGTAAGGGGAGCAGAGGTGGAGAATGTGGTCTGGCACCTCCACTTACTGCTGTGGTTCCTGTGGAGGTGGAGGTCAGGGATTCCATGAGAGACTTGGGGAATGTTTCTTGGAGCTGGCAGCTTTAAGAGCCGTTTATAATCAATAGGGAGGGGAAACCACCTCCAGAGAGCAACTCTTGGCCTGAGACAGTGTCCCAGGTATGTCGGAATGACCAGCCCAGGCTTGGTCATGGCCCATTCAGATACCTGGAGTGACAGGAATCCACCTCCACCCCAGTGCCTTGGGCTCTGATTCACTGATAGAGGTGCAGCATGGTGTGTGTTAGCGCAGGGCTCTCCTGAGGTCCTCGGAGGAAAGGTCTACGTTATCTGCTTGCTGAGGGCTCTCCAGTACCACTTCATGGCAGGATTTCACCCATCCCATCTCTACATTCACTTTTGTAACAGTCATAAGCTGTTGCAAATAAATAGCTTCTCATCTTAGCAGTGGCGTAGGAAATAACCCCACGTATTTTACAGTTCCTTGCTAAATCCTCATTAAAATTCCCATTTCCATAGATGGAGCTCTTTGGATCACACCTTTCTTTAGCACAGGCTGATGTTTTTGCTCCATATTCTGGCCAGAGAGGATTTCTGTTTGTGCAGACATGGATGTCACCCCTGCTTTCTGCCTGTGGGTAAGCCCAGACCCTTGGGAAGAGCTCCTGATGCGGTGCTTATGGAAAGTACTGTGGAGCTGAGCCTATAAGTAAGAGAAACCACAGATCTGCAATGCATCAATAGTTTGTTTGACTTAAATGGCAGAATCAATCACTGTGCACCACTCTGAGCCCCAAACTGTTCTGATGCCTGCATTAACACCACGGTGTGCCCCAGACCAGCATCAGAAACAGCAGAGCTGTCTGCTTGCCTGAGATCAAATCACCGCAGAGGGAGCAGCGCCGTGATGTGAGCATGGGACTGGATTCCAAGAACATCTGAGCACTAAATATAGCAGCCGTGCTGGCTCAGCGGCATCGGGTCCAGCAGATAACACCCTGCGTCAGGACAAGGCGATGGGACAGATCGTGGCAGGAGGTTTATAATGCAGCCTCTGCCACTGCATCAGCATCCCTGGATCCCTGTCTTTGGGGTATGTGTCCTTGCAGTGCTTGAGAGGGTAAGGATATAATGAGGGGGAAAACCAGAACATGGATGTACCGATGCTGGAGCAATAGGCTACTCTCCTCTCTCTGAACATAGTCTTTCCCAGCGAGCCTCGTGGTGTTGTAAAAGCTTCGGAGCACAAAGAGCATCACACAAATGTGCAATATCAGAGCTCCTGTTTGTTTTATAAACCCACCAAAGATCTATTGGGTGTGTTGGGGAAATGCTGCTTCTGGCAGGGGAATAGAGAGCACACGCCTTGCTTGGATGGGATGGGAATAAGCAATATGAAAAGCCCTTGTGTGTGGAGACAGGAGATTCCCAACAGTACAGGAATTACTTCAGACATCCGTGTCGCTGTCACACGTTCATTTGGGCCGCTGCTGCCTAGTTCTGTTTACCTTTATTTGTTGGTTAAGGTGCAAATACCAAAATAACAAATTAGTGGAATTCTAAGGATTTGCAAAAGGTTGCACCTATAGTGGGGGCATTCTGTAAATGCCATTTAGCAGCAAGTACGTGTGTTTTTTCTCCTGAGAAATGGTTAGAAATCTGAAATCCATTACAAACTGAAGTAAGTGGGAATATTACAGCTCCGAGGAAGGGCTCTGCCGTGGATCCTGCAGCCCACGTGGATGCTTGTCCCCACGGTGGTCCCTTGTCCCCCGTGGTCCGGGTCCCCAGCGGCCGTGCGGGGCCGGCAGGGGGCGCGCAAGGGCCGCGCAGCCGGGGAATGCGGCGGGGGGGACCCGGAGGATGCTCCTTCCATCGGGAAGTGCTTTGGGAGCACATCGCGGGTGGGATCTGTGTGTGCCATGAGGAGGGGGAGCAGCGGCATCTCCACCCCCCACAACCCCCCCCAACTGCTTCGCTTCTGTCGCTGTTTCCCAGGTCCCGGCAGGTGAAAGCTCCAGCCCCCCCTGGGGTGTTCAGGGTAAAGTGGAGGGGGATGAGGGTACGTGAACAGGGACACTTGGCCTTGCACCGGCTGTTTATCTGCTCCTGGTGTGTGAAATTTGTCTGGTGTATTTCTGGTCCCTGTCAGCGCCCATGGCTGTGGGATATGATGTGCGGCTCCAGTCGTGTATCTGTTACAAGGGCATGTAAGGACAGGACAATGGGAATGGCTTTAACCTGACAGAGAGGACATTGAGATGAGCTCCTAGGCAGAAGCTCCTCCCTGTGAGGGTGCTGAGGTGCTGGCACAGGGTGCCCAGAGAAGCTGTGGCTGCCCCATCCCTGGCAGTGCTCAAGGCCAGGTTGGACACAGGGGCTCGGAGCACCCTGCTCTATGGAAGGTGTTCCTGCCCATGGCAGGGGTTGGAATTGGATGAGCTTTAAGATCCCTTCAACCCAAACCATCCCATGAGCCTGTGAGTCACCTGGGGGACCCTACAGACATCCGCTGGGTCTCTGCCCTGTTTGACTACAGAAAGCTGTAGGATCAGTCACACAAGCCCCCAGCCTCTTCTTTCCACCCCTTCTCCAGCCTTGGTTCTGGAGAGCTGGAAGAGCCTGGACCTGTGGCACATGTGCCGGCGCCACTGCAGATGCCAGCACTCAGGAATGCAGGAAGCCCATCTCCAATGCTACAGCATCCCGTTCCCAAGGCCTCCTGGGGATGAGGGTCAAGTGTTATCATGCTCGGGGCAGTTTCTGGCCACCTTTGTCCTTGGGTAGTGCATTCCTGGCTGGATGTGTGCCTGTCCCACACTGGGGCACCCTATATGCCATCACCCCATGTTGGAGGCTGGATTACCCCACCAGCACCGTGCAGCCTTCCACTTCCTGTCAGGCTGCGTTTCACAACCCCATTAGTTTGTGTTTCAGCCGTTGCTGTAGATACCACAGCTCCTTTCTTGTTTTTCTCATCTTCCTACGGGCTCACAGACGTAAAACCCGAACAGACACACGAGGTCAGGGGTTCCAAAGGAAGCTGTGGTCTGAGCCATGCAAAGCAATGGCAGCGGTACAGAGTTACACTTGTGGTTAGCAACTGTTTGTTTGTTTTGCTAAGTAGAAGCAGGTGCTACCAGGGATCTGGGGCAAGCACAAGGGTTGTGCTGCTCACATGGGTTGGGGTTGGAACCCTTCTGCCCAGCATGAACCATCTTGGTTTAAATGCAAGGATGCAATGGGGAAGGAGAGAAGGATTTTGCTTCAGTCTTTCAATGTGAAGGTTAAGGTGGTTCAACTCTCTGAGTTCATTTTTACTTCCCACTATAAGGGAATGCATGAAGATGATAGTGAAACAGTGGCAGGAACCCAAATGCGTTCACTATGAGCATCCGAGGGGACCCACAAGTGGTAACTGAAGCGCCTTGATGTGCTGCAGGACTAAAGAATGCAGCAGAACATACAATACGTGCAGCAAAGCTCATTATTCAAAGGGTTACTTGCTGTCATTTCCTATGGGCTGTTTGAAAACGTGCTGTCTGACAAGGAACTACCAGTGCACTACAAATTCTTCACCGAAAAGCTCATGTTTGTATCGCCTCTTGGCTGACACCGGTTGCTAACGTGATGCTGCAGTATTTGGTCTCCGCTGATGCTACGTGTAGCCAGGAATGTTTGTCTTCATCCCTCTTGAACGATGCTTTCCTAAATAGGGACCGGGGTGTGTCGTTGAATGAGTGGTATTCCATAGGATTAATAATGAAATTGAAGGAATTAGAGGTCCTTTGCATAAGTAAAAGGGGTTTCATAGGTGGAAAG
The DNA here is from genome assembly GCA_032466535.1 of Forpus xanthops. Classification (NCBI taxonomy): domain Eukaryota; kingdom Metazoa; phylum Chordata; class Aves; order Psittaciformes; family Psittacidae; genus Forpus; species Forpus xanthops. Next base: position 57,699 of record JASSUY010031143.1, on the reverse strand, counting down.
GGGCAACTGTGAATGAGCAGCTCTGTTTTGGGGTGTTGGGATGAGGCAGTCCATGAGCACACAGTGCAATGTGATGCAGTGGGTCGCAGGTACCAGGCTCTGCCCGTAGCCTGCGATGCACCCAAGTGCAATGCATGGAGATCAAGCAGAGACACCTTGAACTTTAATCCAGGTCATTTACACATTCCTCTCTTTAAACCATGCTCCCAGATTTAATTGGTGCTTTAATTTCCTGAGCCAGGATGTCATTTCTAATCACTGTGGCCAGGATTTGGTTGGGTTTCCATTACTCTTCACACCACCTCAGTTGGATGCTTCCTCCTCTGGGCTAGTAAATGGGCTTCCTTGTGCCAGAGCCCCAATTCCGGCTGATGGGGGAGTGTTCCCACTGGGCACAATTTCCAGGATTAACTGTTGCTTCATGGATCTTCTTTTGTGCCCCTTCCTCACACACTGTGAGCAATTACCTTCTCTGCAGCGGGTGGATTGCCTGCTGTTCAAAGCACCCACCGGAGTGCACCTCTACAGAGATGTAAAAACTTCCTCTTTTGAGACAGTCACACATTTTGATGTTTATTGCTGCTGTTTCCTTCACTATTAATGTTGAATTTGCCATAAATGCACAGTTTATGTGCAGTTTCCACTTTACACACGGTTAGTTGACCCGTTCAGCCCTTTATGATGTGCTGAAGGTGCTTTTAACCAAGAACTTGAACATGTTGGTCTGGCCGAAGATCGGAGCCTGGTCCTTGAGGACAAACACTGAGGTTGAATTTTGGCTCATTCAAAGATGTGCAAAAGAGACTGAATAAGGCAAAGAGACGCAAAAGACATTGAAGAGGCTGCCCCATCCCTGGCAGTGTTCAAGGCCAGGTTGGACAGGGCTTGGAGCAAGCTGCTCTATGGAAGGTGTCCCTGCTTGTGTGGGGTTGGAAGTGGATGAGCTTTAAGGTCCCTTCAGCACAAACCAGGCTGGGATGCTATGGAGGTGGCTGGGATGTGAAGACGCTGGTGTAGATCTGGGGAGGACTCAGACGGCCTCAATGGAACCATTTACAAACCAAAGCTTGAGTGTGGGTTCGTATTTAAGTATGGTTAATGTGTTTGCATGAGGACTTGCTGTTGTTGAGGGAGCAGGTTTCCACCTCCTCCTCTCTTGAGTGCTTTTGGCTGTGATGCTTGAAGAAGCTCTGAAGGGCTCTGACCCCTCACCAATCGAGGCAGGAGGAGAACAGGCAGCAGAAGGGAGCAGCAGCAGGAAAGTCACCTTTATGCCTGCAGACTGCTTTCCTGCTACCCTTGGTCTCTTGTATTACCCTTCTGCAGAGCACAGGCAGTTGCAGGAGCTACCCGAGGAAGTTGTGCTGGGGCAAGGATGGACACGGGTGTTACTGCAGTTCCAGTTTGGGGGTTTCCAGAGACAAACCCCTCTGTGGGTTCTGTGCAGCCTCTCCCGAGCAGGACAGGGCCGTAATTTCCCATCAGCGAGGGAATAGCTGAGAGTCTGTTACATGAGGGGCTCGCAGGACATCGGGGATCTCACTCCTCCAGAGCCCCTGAGAGGCGCGGGTGGGATGAAGCCCTTTGTGCCCCACGGATGGCACAGCCGCTCTGTGGGTCCGCAGCCCGTGCTCCTCCCCTCTGGCCGGACGGACACGGGATGGGGAGGAGCAGGACCGCGCCGTGCGGCATGAGCCATGGCAGCCGCTCTGCCCCGTGAGTGCTCAGCCTTTGCTTCAGCCTCGTCCCGTTCTGTCCGGGGGGGTTCCCTGGTTTCCCCTCGCCGTGCCCCATGCCCCGGCGCCGGTCCCGGCAGGCTCGCGGCCCGCGATAGCCCCGCGGTGCCTGCGCATGGCGGGCACTGATAAACCGCTGTTGCTGCATCCCCGGGTGCGTGAGCGATGGAGATTGGGGGGCCCCGGGGCTCGGGGGTGGTTGTTGGGTGCAGGGAGGGGGAACGGGAGGCGCTGGGCTGCAGCAGGAGGAGGGAAGGAGTGATTTCAGAGCGGGCAAGGGGAAGGAGCTCGTTGCTTGGGGGGGGTTCAGCTCCAAGCAGGCCACAGGCTGCTGCTCCATGTGTGTGCTGGGATGTCCGGTTTCCTGGTGTGCGCGTTGCAGTAGTTATCAAAGGTTAGGTTGTCCCACGGTGCTGCTTTCGGGTGAGCAGCAGAGGTGCAGCCCTGTCCTGCATCCGCAGGGATGCGTCCAGCCCTGCAGTGAGGCTGGGGTGTGGAGGGCACCCTGCTCCGCTTTCCCCTCCTCTGTGCAAGCCAGAGCCGTGTTTCACCCCCGAATGGATTCCCTAGGAGAGGCAATGTGGGAATGTCAAGGTGCAGAAATTGCTGTGTCAGGTCCTGTCTGCGATGTTGCATCTTAAGTAGAAGTGGTCACACGTGTTGAGATGTCCCTAAGTCACCACCCACAGAGAGAAGCAGGGATGCAGACCTGTGAGAAGAGGGGTTTGGGTACCTTGGGTCAAGTGTGGTGACTGGGAGTGGATGAAAGGCTTCAGCAGCAGGTTTGGCCAAGAGGCAGCGTTAGAGATTTATATTGGATCTTAGGCAGAAATCCTTCACTGATGATTTTGGGTCTTTATCTCATTTCGCAACATCTAAAAACCCCCATCCAACAGCAACACAACCAGCAGCAAAACACAAAGCTTTGATGTGCCTGAAGTGCTCAAAAGGCCTTCTTTTGATAACTTCCCGTAACACCAGCACAAGCTGGTGGAGATGCAAGTGAATCAGCAGAGCAGGGAGGCAGGATGGGGGTACCAGCATCACTGGGGAGCACAGGAGGATGCTCAGCGCCCCGGTTTGCCATCACTCGCCTCTGTTTTGCTGCTCTTTGTGCTGTTCCTCTGCCACAGGCTGGTTGTGGCGAGCAGCTGGCAGCGGGTAAAGTAGAGAAAGACATTCACAGCATTAATGAAAGCTCTGACAAAAAGGAAGTGAGGGGAACTATTGTCTCCCCGGCCTTATTCTCATAATGCCTGCATGTAATAAGTCTTTTGGTTATGCTTGTGGCTTCTGTGACAAAGCAGTGATTTAAGGGGCTGTCTTTACAGAGGCAGAGCTGCTCACACAGGCCAAAGTGCTGGTGAGTAATACTCTACCACAAATTGTTGTAACTGGAGCTTGACAACTGCAGTAGGAAAGAGGGAGGGGGATTGCATTTGATTTATTACATGGCTTGCTGCAATTTGCTTTATGCTGGTGCAGCCACAGATGTGCAAACCCTGCAAGTAAAAGTCCGTGCGAGTGAAAACAGGGAGGGGAAAGCTGTGATTTGCTGCCAGGATTCCCAGAGGTCTCCTGGATCTGTGGGATGCACACATGCATCGCGTCTGCAGACCAGCTTCTTGGAGTGATGGCATCTTGGGATGCTTGGGAGCCTTTCCCTGTGCTGCCAGTGTTGTATCGCATTGGGAACCAGGGGTCCTGTCTCTTAGTGTGGACACCAAGTGTAACATAGCTCCTCTGGGCAGCAGTGCTTTCTCTCTCTGCCTTCAAACCAAGCCAGGAGATAAAGGTATCGTCAGCCCAACCTATGGAGCATCTTTAAGATGCACTCCAAAGAGAGAGGGAGGAAGGAAGGCTGCAGCTTGGGCTTGCATCACTGAAAATCCAGGTCATGTTTACTACGGGCAGCTGGAACATGATGATCTCAGATGCTAACGAGTAACATCTGAAGGGAAGCATTCAGACATGGGAGCTGTTTTGTAAGCACCTACTTCACTGTTATTCCAAAGCCAGTTCAGCTGTTTTTAAAGGTCCATTTGTCCCTTTAAGAACCTGGTGTCCCCTTATCTAAAGCAAGTGAAGAAGCACAAGAGATTGCCCTTCCTTTGAATTTCAACTGGAAAAATGGCTTTGTCGCTTTTAAAGACCCCAAAGCAACAACCCCCCTCCCGGACAGCTTCCTTTCTGCTCCGCATACCTTCAGTCGGAGCTTTTTGTCCTCCTGCAAGCTGACCTTGTGTGATTTCCTTTATTTACATTGGGCGGGCACTGGCCTCATTGACTGCGAGAGTTTGTACGGCAGCTTTCATCCTGATGCTTGCAAAGTTCTGCCCGTGCTGTCCCCTTACTGCTGCAAAGTACACATGCAATGGTACTGACTACAATGAGTCTTATCCTATGTTATTCTGCCCTTAAAAGCCTTTGTACCAAGAGGAGGATGTGGGCAATTAACTTAAACCAGGTGGGAAAAATGACTCCAATCTGTGCAAGGAGACCTCTGAAAGTGCTACAGTTTGATGTGCTTTTATTTAAGTGAATTCTCTTCAGCCTTTGAAATGCCTTTCGAAGGGGGTGGTTTTGAGGAGGCTGTTGCAAACAGTGTTTGTTCAGTGCTGTAATGGAGCCAAAACGTGGAGGCAGATTAGCTTCCCAGGACTTTGGTGTTTGCGTTAGGGCTGCATGCACAATCACCTCTGCTCTAGGACTTTTGCAACCAGAATGAAACCAGATTGCACTTAACGTGTATCATTGGCATGATGATTTCTTCAGTAAGCCATTGATAGTTGGGATTAAGCGTGGCAGTGTTACTGCTGGTAGGGGTTGGTGATGGTGAGGTAGGGGCTAAGTGAGGAAGGGCGTCTTTCATCTGGCTCAAAAAGAAATGAGGCTTGAGGGAGAGAAAATTGCCTTTTAGTGCAACTATTCTGGTGTTTAGTGGCTTGATTTGTGCCACATGAGCCGCCCAGCCTGGCATGGAGAAGGCATGCTGCAATTGAGAGATGATAAAGTAATGACATGATTGCACGAGGGTAACGCTCCCCAGTGCCACCAATCCAGGAGGAGAAAAGGCTCCTTCTAATCAGGGCTCCCCGGGTAAGGGCTTTACAAGAGCACCCTCGAGGTCAGCCCTGACCTTCTTTACAAGAACACAGGATTGCCCAATTCACAGGGCAGAGAGGCTGCTGCAGGCTGAGGAAGTGGCATGTGATGGCCACGCTGCCAAGCCCGGGGCTAGGGATGGAGAGGAGGAAAGCAGGAAAGGTTCTTCATTTTCTTTATTAAAAAACAAAGGAAAACGAAAAGTTTATTGCAAAACTCAGTGTTTTAGAATAGTTCCAGAGTCCACTAGGTTACAAACACATCAGTAAATCCTGCTTTGAATGCATTAAAGCCTGCTTCTGGGTCTTCTGTGCCCGCACACACACATACTCACACGCTCCCCTGCTCGTGCCGCTACACAGACAGGAACAGAAACGTGAGGTCAGTGACAGACGTATTATTTGATCTGTATTGGAAACTGTTGTAGAAAACAAAGAGAACATTACAGTAGAACCTCGCCAATCTGCCGAACAGGGAGCGTCCACACACACACAAAACCTGGAGGCCTTGTTCCACTTCCAAGCAGAATTGTAATAGCAAAGTGCTGTAGTGAGGTCTCGTATCACAAAAGACTTCCATAATCTCACAATGAAGAGTCTACAGAACATTTACCAGAACGCTTGAAGTCATCATAAATTAACAATAAATAAAAAGTACATCTTAATGCGACGGTCGTGACTTGCTCATTTACTCACTGAATCACAAAACTCTCAGTTCTCCGTAAGGGGTCTTCCAGTCCTGGGTGCATCGCAGCGAGGTTCTGCTGGCCGTGATAAAGTGCTGAGGCAGAGGAAGGACGCGAGACCACGGGTCTCGGGCAGTGAGGATGGGTTGCTCTAGCCACTTGGTTGCAAGAGTGCCTGTTTCTTGGGGTTTGGGACATCTAAGACACAAAGGACACATCAAGCACCTTCCCAAAAAGAGGGGGTGAGTTTCCTGGGTTTTTTTTTTCCTCTTTTTTTAACAGATTGTCCCCCATTTCTATGGCTGGTAAAACACAGACAGGTCAGCGTAGCAGTTAATGCATGATGCCACTTCCACTGAAATACACAGAGATGTTGGCTTGGTTTTCCTTCCAAACCAAAACAGACTTGTTTTATTTGTCCCCCTGAGTTGCTTAAGAGGCGTTAAGATGCATATAGGTGGGGTAAGCAAGCTTGTGTCACCATGAGTAGGAATCTCTCCCATTAAGACTAAATGAAGAGCTAGGATGTTGGCTTTTACTATTCCCCTCATACCTTCTGTGTGCACAGACTCTGGTTCATTTTACTGGAGCACAACAAGGGATCCTGCTGACTCTGGGAGCAGGGAGAGCCAGGGAAGGCGGTACGTGCCCCCCGGGTGGTGATGTGGGAAGCAGACTGCGAGGGGCTGGGTACCAAGGGGATGTTCCACATCCATTTGTGGTGTGGCAGAGATTTCCCTGTGCATGTGCAAGCGAAGGTTGTGGGTGCATTAAGACATACTGAGCCCAACCCTCCCTGCGGGGTGGGCTGGTGACAGCAGCAGAGCTAGGTCCAGTGACACCAGCTGAGGCCTGACAGAAAGAGATGCTGGATCTGTGGTTTATTATTGGTTTTTTTTTTCCTTTTTAAATAACTGGGTTACCTAAGACCTACCTATTCAAAACAGCTACACTCTATGCTGTAAGGTTCCCAACAATGTCACAAGCTAGCAATACAAGATAGGTGTTGAAGAGGGTGATGTAAAGACAGCTTTCCGTTCTGCAGAAGATGATTTTTCCTCTCCCCTTATTTAAGCTAACCTCCCTTAGCAATCTTAGAATAAATTAATAAATACTAATTAAATTAGAAACAGTACATCAGAGCTGGCTATCAACAGAAAAACAGTCCTAAGGATACCAGTCAGGAGAAGAAAAATTATCTTGTGATTAAGATGTGCAGTAATAACTGGCCATAAAGACATATGGAGCCTCTGATTTCCCAGCATTTGTGACGTTCAAGTTAAGAATATTATCAATGGTTTCTACTAGGTCAGCTATGTAGCCTAGCCTCCTCCAACCTAAAACATGAGTCCTTAACCTAGAAGAAGATTGACTTGGCTACTGGTGGTGTATGAGATGCTCATCTTCAGTTCATGTCTTCGGTGTCGTATTTGCTTGGAATCTGTGCTAGGGGATGATTGAGGACAGTCAGAGGCTGAGCTGCTTCTGCTGTTGTTCTGGGGTCAGTTGAACCTTTACCTATGCTTGTTATCAGGAAAGCAGGAGTGTGCATCACATCTTCATGCTAGACACAAGTTACTGGATGTGGCTATCCGTAGTTTCTATGGAGCCTTCCATTGTTGGTTAAAAATGTTCTTCCTAATCATTAAAAAGAAAAAGAAGTCGTCGGTAGCAACTGGTCACATTTAAAATTTCACATTCCCTTTCGAATGGAGCTTTAAAACGTGGAGCAGAGCTGACATCTTCCCCAGCCTTGTGCCGGGCAGATTTAGATGGAGAAGGAGCGCGGGGGGTTATGCCACACTGTCAGAGCCTGGTCCTGAATTCTCCCCCTTTCCTGAATTTTCGCCTCTTCCCGAGTTTTCACCTCTTCCAATATCCATATCTATAAAGTCATCGGGTAAGTCTGGAGCAGCTCCCACCGCGCTCTCCTCTGCGCCCCGCTGTGAGCAGTGGCACAGCCCAACCTTGCACGGTCTCACCAGGGACAGGAACACGGCACCCAGGACCATGCCAGCAGCACAGGAGTAAAAGGCTGAGCTGTAGTTCTGTGTCGTATCCACTATGACACCTATAGAGACACATTGACAGCAGTTAGCCACAAGTGACTCCCCTCTCCCATGCCCATCCATTCCTCCCATAGGGTTTTTAATCCGGGTACCACTGCATCATTTTATCTGCAATCAGTGCTACTCTATGACAAACATGCTACTTTAAAGGAAGTAAAACACAGTGTTCAGGGGTGCATAGTGTCATCTTCAGGCGAGTCAGAAGCCTCTGGGCATGAGATGCATCTATTTATTATGCCAGAGATTTCACCTTTCTGCAGCCTATGGCAGAAACACATGCACAGTGGAAGCGGTTCGTTTCTGCCGCTCGCTAGAGCCTGAAGTGATGCCAGGTTTAGGTTTCTAGCAGGATCAGGGGAGCACTGCAGTATTTTCCTTCACTCCGAGGTTCCTCAGTGGAGACCGCCTCATCCGTGGGACTCTGCAGAGCTGCATTGCAGTAGTCTTCTGGCTCCGAGAGTCTCCTAATACTAGTTGCAGGGCTTTTAGGCGAGTACTATGATTAGCGCTGCCAGAGCACTTTCTAGACATATCAGCACCACCAGCATGCCAAAAAGCACCCCCTAAACCCCAAATTAACACGAGTTTTAGAGTTACCTGCAAGGGGTGGTCCAGCCAACCCAGCTAAGCTTTGAATGAAGACATAGACACCAGCCGCAGAGGACATCTTCTCGATGCCAACCACGTCGTCTTCTGCCAGGAGGGGAATATGCGTGCCCGCTACCGTTCCGAGCATGAACCCGAAGAATATGCTACATGTCATCAAGCCCCAGAACTCAGAGGCAAAAGGGAAGGCAAACAACGCTACAGACAGCAGGACAACGCAGATGAGCTCGATGTAGATCTTGCGGATGGGCTTCTTATTGAGGACCCAGCCCGCTGAGATTCTTCCAAAGACCTCTGCAATTGCCATGGCCGACAGTATGTATGCAGAGTGGTCTTTGCCGATGCCAAGGCTGAGACTCAAGGGAATGATGTAGAGGGAAGGAGCGAAGAAGCCCAGGGTAGCAAACAGGCCAAAGAATGCATAACAGATAAAGCTATAGTCTCTCATCACAGAAAAGTCCAGTAGTTTGGTTTTTGGTTCTGGAGGGGTGCTGTTATTGTCAGCGAGTATCTGCACGTGTTCCTTTGGTTCTTCACTTTTCGGCTCTGCTTTGGTTTTTCCAGGCACATTGCTGGGTGAGGTAGTTATTTCGACTCCTGAGTCTATGGACTCTATTGAGGTGCGTGTTTGCTCGTTTTCAAGCATGTACTTGGTCTCCGTGGGCTCCTCTGGAGGCTGCGCTTTCACTTCTTCTTGCTCTTGGATGATGATGGGTCGCAGCAGCGACCCGCAGACGACAATGCTCAGCTGCAGCACCCCGACAGAAAGGAGGCTGTATCTCCAGCCTATCTGCTCCTTCAGAGCAGTAATTGCTGAGGAAAGAGGGGAGAAGGAGAAGAAAGCATAAGTAGAAGAACATGGAGTTACACCAAGGAGCTATTTGAACTGGAGCTTCAACACCAGGGAGTCCCCAGCATCTCAGCTCTATGGAGGCCTAGCAGGGTCCCTCCAGGGCCACCCAGGGGTCTGGCACCCATGTTCCTCCCAGCAGAGAGCCAGAAGCCACCTTTAACATCTGGCTAGCAGGAGCCATCCTCTAGGTAACCGCTTGTGAGGTCCCAGTGAGTTTGGGATGCGCAAGGATGAAGGTGGTGTTACTTTTAGGGAATGAGAGCGAACTCAGCGGTGAAGTTTCCTCTCTCACAGACCCCACCCTGAAACCAGCTACTAGAGGAAGTCTGCTCTACTCAGAGGTGCGTGTTACTGCTTAATTACAATCCTTCATCTGCAATCAGAGCAGCTCTACAACGGGTTATCAGCTGAATGGGAGCGTGCGCAGGAGAGGACCACCTGAGCTGACCCGGGGCCATGCTGCCTGGGAGCAGGACCCCCAAAGGCTGGAGCAGCTCGTGCTGAGCACAAGCTCACTAACCTTTAGGAACAGTTATGTGTACTGTGTATGTTTTAAATAGCTGAAGTTTCTCGGTCTTATTTTTAGCCTGCTAGATCTATATAGGGAGCCAGGCAGGCTGTGTATCAGCAAGGCACGTCCTGCTCTGGCACACGTCACACTGGGGGGGCTTGGGCATGGTGAGACCAGTCCCTAGGGTTACTTGTAACCCTATTTGCAGGGCACGAGTCCCCTGCGCATGTGAGCAACCACCTGTGGGCTACAGCAGCTCATGAGCACCAAGTTGGCATCGATTGGCTTCTATTTGCTTGGGAAAATGATTGGAGCAGCAGAAGGCTTTAGGCATGGGCACAGAGCGTTTGGGCACTGTACCTGGTGCGAAGGAGAAGACAGCGAAACATTCCCCTGTGGATGCCACGGCTGTGACCAGCGAACGCCTTTTGTCAAAATACTGTGACAAAATGGTGACAGTCGGGAGGAAAGAGAGGCAGTACCCGAGGCCTGTGAATAAATGCCAAAAATTGCCATAACAACAAGAAAGGGAGGGGGGAAACACCGATGCGAGAACACGTTAAGTCAGCTTTCCCAGTGGCGAGATTACAGTATCATTTCGGCCAACTCAGCAAGTCACCCTGGAAGAAAATCATTGGGGAAACCACAATGTTATTTTCCTTTAAACTGGATAGGGGGGAAAGAAAAAAGAAGAAGAAAGAAGAAGCAAAACAAGACCCAACCGCCCAGCTCATGCCTTCTGCTCCCAAACATTTGAAGGACCTCATCTGCCTAAGGAGTAACTGATCCCCTAAGCGAGGCAAGCTCCTGGCCACGGGTGTGAGCAGGACACCCAGGATAGACTGGAGAAGAGGAAAAGTATCAGGAAAAACACAATCAAAGAAGAGGTTGGGGGGTTTGGCCCCATAAATAGCTTTCATCTCCCCAGTCAAGCACAAGCAATTGGTGCAGCTGCAGGACTGAGTCCCAAGGTGGTCCTCAGGGTGAGACAAGGGTACAAGACCAAGCCTTGAGCCCAGGTCATCACCTTGGACAGGAGAGGAAGACCAGCTCAGGAGGGTCAGCAGTGTTTCTGAGGTACTCCCCATGGCGTGGAGAGTAAAACCCCTGCATGGCCAGAGCCACGCTTGGCCCAAGCCGCAGGAGAGTGAAGGGTTTGGAGGTGCAGGAATAGGACAACTCACCAGAGATGACGCCAATGGTGATGTACATGTCCACAACAGAGCGGGCGAAGGAGGCAATGACCATGCCAGTGCTGATGAGCACCCCCCCGGCCATCACCACCAAGCGGTGACCGAAGCGATTGCTGAGGACCGTTGACAGAGGAGCTGGATGAGAGGAGAGGAAAAGAGATGCGGTCAGCGTACATCAGCAACCTCAGCTACCATCTGCTCATCTGCCCACATCCCCATGGCATGCCTCCTCCCCAGCTGGCTGGCCTCACAGAGCAGAGCATCGCCCTGAAACCATCCCTCGAGCACCGCACAGCACTTCAGATGCGCTGATAAAGGATCAGCAAAGAGTAGAAAGGGTGCAAGGGACAAACCTGCAGCAACATCCACTGACACCGGTGGATTTCAGTGAGGCTCAAGTTATTTCTAACCCTTTTCACTATGTGGCTAGGTCTCCAGACTCCTCTTTTTACCCCTTGCTGAATGGCTGCGCCAGGCTCAGCAACATAGACCATGTCCTTGTGCTATGCAGAAGGATGAGTTGGGGCTCAAAGGTATGGCTGGGCTGAGGCAGACATTCCTTGTTATTCCAGGAGCACAAAGCTCTGCACTCTATGGCTGTTATTTATAACAGAGCCATTAGAGACACCAAAGTCACCGGTACCAGGTCCTTGTCTGATGAGTCAGCACTACACCTACCCCTTGCACCCATGCTGGATGCCTGCCGCTCTTACCTGTGAAGGTCTGCACAAACACACATATGGATATTATCCAGGATATCCTGCTGTTGGTTTCGTCAAAGCTTTCCATCAGGTCATTAAAGAAGACGCCAAACGATTTTATAATGCCATACGTGAGAGCTTCCACAAAGAAGAATGCAAAAGCAACTGTCCAACCCCATCCTCCGTCAGGCACTTTAGAATACACATTTGGGGCTGTGCACCCCATTTTTACAGCTTTGACAGTCATTTTTGATCTGGAAAAGAGGGGAGAAAGAGCCAGGCATCAGTTTTAAGAGGGATTTTGCTGGGAAGAGGCAGGGCCTAGCAGCTGTGACACCCCTAAGGCTGGTCCCTGTGCTGCTGAGGGATTAAATGCAGGACTTGGGGTGAAGTTTCAGCCTTTGACACCCCATCAGGCTCATTTTTGCCAGTGCTTCTCGAGCCCGGGACCAGAAACTCTCTGCTCAGCACCCTGGCGAGCTGTTCCCATCAGCAAATCCCAGCGCCCGGGAGCTGTTGTCTGTGCTTCAGTGCATGGGAGTGAACGGATGCAGTTCATGAAAGATCCACCACGGGACTCAGTGTGTGCTGGTGGAGCTGCAGGAGCTCCCCAGGAGCACTCGTCCTCCCCACTGCACCCTGTGCCTGACCCGGGATGGATGGTGACACCCGCATGGCACCCGTTAGCCGTGGGGTTGGTCAGTGACACAACCCATCATCATACCCTGCAGTGTCCTGCAGCCACCGAGCCGCTGCTGGCACACATGGTATTGGGGTACCTACAGTTGCTCTGGGGCTGCCAATCCCCAGCTACCCACAGCACTGTAACCTCACAACAGGGTTGTGGACACCTCCTCGGCCACCAGCGCCTTGTGCTGCCCCCTTCAGCCCTTGGGGTCACTGGACCCCCAAGAGCAGGAGCAAGGGGATGCCCTAAGGGCTGGAGGGGTTCACCCGGTAGGACATGGGGGTCTCTGCAGTGCTGCTTCGCATCACTTGTGGCCATGGACGAAGGCATCCTATGCCCTCATCCCATTCTGTGCTGCACCCCCGCACCTGCGGGTGGGACACGGGGACAGAGCCGGGGGTCAAGCATCGTGAGCTCCGGACCTGCGGCTCCTGCGTCCCCCCCGCCCCAACAGCCACCAGACATTTCCCTCCTCCATTTTATCCTCCGGATCCCCGGCACTTCGTGTCCGTGCGGCTCCGGCAGCGCTGCATCCATCCCACGGGGCAACTTCTCACGGCGGAACAGCCGAGTGCGAGCGCGTCCCCGTCGGTGCCCACCGGAGAGCAGCGCCACGGGAGCGCAGGGACCCACCCGGGGGCTTCCCCTAAGTGCAGCCTGCGGGGGCTCAGCACCCGGTGGGGTCGGGATGGTGCACGGTGCCCGTGGTGGGGTTCCGGTGCAGGATGGAGCGAGGCGGCAGCTCCAGCATCCTGCCGACGCCCCGGCTCTGGTGCTTGGGTTGGGTTGGAGGGGAGGGGGTACCGAGAGGACCACCGGTGTGTACCCGAAGTTTGTGGGAAGTGCCGTGGTGTCCCCCGGGGGAGGCAGCGGGGCTGCAGCGAATGCCTGTGTCACTGCGCGGGGAACGGGGGGAGGTTCGGGTAGGAGGAAGCACGGTATTCAAGCAGAAAAGCATTAAAACCCCACCGCAAACCTCGCACGAACCGTGTTCGTTCGGAGATTGACAGAAAATAGAACGGAGAAAGAAATGAGAGGTGGAAACCCCCCGCGCTAGGGGCCCGCCGTGCCCCCCCCTCCCTTCCCTGCATCACTTTCCGAACATTTCAGACCTGATTTCTGCATCGCCACCGCCGCACCGGCTGCTCGGGGCCGCCGGCTAAAAATAAAGGGATGCGGGAAACGGGAGGTGGGGAGGAAGGGAGGAAAAGCACACAGGGAGGTAAAAAAGGTAATAAAAAGCCTATTTGTTAACGCAGGCAGACAAAGCCCCCCCCTCCTCCTCCCCGGGAGGCCCCCGTTGAGACCCCACTCACCGGCGGCCCTGGGTGCTGCGGTGGGGTCAGGGGCTGCCCATGGCCCGGGCGGGCGGCGAGAGGATG